>CM059874.1:1205956-1466772 GCA_030490815.1 Acer saccharum | reverse complement strand
AGCCTTTCATACATAGAGTATGGCATCATGTTGAGGCTAGCTCCTAGATCAGCATGGCTTTTTCTGCTGAGGAGTTTCCCACAGTAATACTCAACTCAAAACTCCCTGGATCTTGTTCCTTGGTAGTGTACCCACTCCTAGAACTAGTAATGGCGTGAGCCTGCTTATGCATTGGGGCTTTCCCCCTGTCTTGCTGCCCGTTAGCCTCCATCACTGTCCCAACTGAATTGATAACTTTTTCAGTGACGCCTCTATTCCCATCATTCTTTGGTCTATCTCATGTTGATATGACTGTGGAGGGTTATGATTGCTCCACTGACTCGAACTCCCAGCACCCTGCTGTACTTGATACTGACTACGGGGTTGTTTCCACCCCATGATGATTCTGATCATACTTGGCTACTGGTAGGCATTGTTACTGTTCCTCTGCCTACCTTGATTCCACTGGTACATCGCTTGAGCTTCTGCCTCTGAATAAACCTCTCGTGGGAGGTGCATACATCTACTCCATGTCCAATCATGCCACATGCTTGGCATACCTTACCCTGGCTATTCTGTTGCCCCTGCTGATTTACCATCATTGCCCTGACACTGTTATTCAAGGTCTCCATCTGCATTGCTAAATGTGCAGTCCCACTATGACTTCCCTTTTGTGCTCCTTTGTTGAGAATTCTGTCCTAGCATTTCATACTTGTTGAACACATAATCAGCGGTACATTCCCTCATCACCCCACCACAAGCAATGTCGACAATTGCTTGTGTGAGTCCAGTAAGTCCATCATAAAATGATTGCACCTGTGACTGAAGTGTGAAATCGTGGTGTGGGCACTGAGCTAACAATAGCTTGAACCTCTCCCATGATTCGTGGAATGCTTCTCCTTCCTCCTCTTGGAAGTTTGCAATTCTTCCCTTTATTTCTTTGGTTTTCCAGGACAGAAAGAACTTGGAGAAAAATTTCTGCTCCACCTCGGCCCATGTGGTCAGTGTACCAGCTTGCAAAGCCATCAGCCATTTCTCGGCGTTGTCCTTCAAACAGTATGAAAAGCAACGCATCCTGAGTAAGTCCTCTGTTAACCGGCCCAATGGTGTCGTAGTGATAGCATTGTAGTATTCTTTCATAAATTGAAGTGCGTCCTCATTAGGTTTCCCACAGTAGGATGGCAAGATGTTATAGTGCAAGTTCTTCAGCTCATAGTCCCGTTGAGCGGCATTCAATGTTATGGCCGAAGGATGTGCCCCCACAATGGGCAATGAAAATTCCTTCATGCATCGTACGTCCTCCATCTAGTTCACTGTGAAGACTCTGCACACAAGTTCAAGAAAAGTAACGAAGATCAATGTGAAAAAGATAAACGTTATACTAGTGTGCAACTAAAAGTATAGTAATTCTAAATTTTCCATAAAATGACACTCCTAAACCTAGCTAACCACGCTACAAAAGAACTCCCCGGCAACGGTGCCAAAAGTTTGACGCATCCTAACCGGGTCTCTAATTACACTATAATATGTTCTAAATTACCACGGTTATATTACTGAACACATGAGTATTTCACCCTTTGCAATCGTACAAGTTGTTATGCTAGTATAGTGTACAAAGTAAGGATATCGATCCACAGGGAATCAAATAATTGGTAAATGCTAGAATTAGTGAGCGTTTTACGGAATTAAACTAATGTGATAATAAAAGATTATAATTGATAAGCTAAGATGTTAGGGAATGTATGAAATTAGTAACGATGCACCACAAATAACCACTTTTATGCACTAAAGATTAAATCACTAGTGTTGTTCCACTTATGCCATCGGCACAATCAACCATTCACTTAATAAATCCTCTAAGTTTAGATTAATCATTAATGAATGTAAGTTGTGGAATTAAGCCTATAGAGTGAATTCTTAGAATACTGTATGAACACACACACTTATCAAGGAGTATTAAATGACAATACTCAATTCAACATCAAGAATTTAGTATTTCATATACTCTAAGCTAACCAATCCATGCTTCTAAGATTTATAAGATATATGACATGATTTCATCAATTCAAGCATACAAACACAAGTGATTCATATAAGAAAAAGTGGTAATAAGTGATTACATCATTACTTCCATGAATTCCCCAACATAAGTGTTTAGTTACACATGATCATTAAATATAGCATATGAATGAACAAAAGGAAGAATTACTACCCTCGAAGTCTTGATTGATTCCAAGGCAAACCTCTCCTTCCTCCACAACAATAACCAAATGATCGCAATAACTTTCAAGATGTTGATGAGCAAGATACTTACTAAGATTAGTACCTTTTACCACAAAGATTACAAGTGATGAACTTCTTGAATCTCTAATCTATTCTATGATGTAATAACCAAAAACTAACAATAACTATTTCTATGCTATTTTTGTCACCCTTTGTTCTGCAGGAGAGAGAAGTATATATATGTTTTTCTTCAAGTGAGGCAAGGAATGCCAAATTGACCCTTGGTCGTGCCTCTGGCGGGTTCATTCCGAGGGTTCAAACCCGCTGCGGCTTCTGGTGAGTTCTCCAGCGTCTTCTTTCCCACCGTCACGAACTCGCCGCGGCTTCAGAAAAGCTATCGGCGGCTTCTTTCCCGCCGCCACGAACTCACCGTGATTTCTGGCGATTTTAGACCTTCAGACGGCTAGAATGTTCCCACCGCACGAACCCGCCGTACATAACTTGGCGAGTTCAAGCTCTCTGGCTGGCGGCTTATGTCCGGCCGTGTCTTCCAGCGACTTTGTGCTGCGGCTTCGTGCCGCGGGCTTTATCCTGCCGCCACTTCTTCTCATGGTTTTGCTCCTCTTTTAACCACTTTGATGCAAAAACCTTCCTGACTGGTCAGATTACCTGAACTTAACAAAAACACACGTTATGCACACAAAAATGCTCGAATACGAACACAAAAGGTAGGAACAAGGGGCGCTAAATGCGAACATTCATAGCGCTATCAACTCTCCATGTAAAGTCATGGGGCACATCATGGCATGTAATCTTCATCTTGGATCCATGGGGCACATCATGGAAAACTTCATGTAAAGTCATGGGGCACATCATCGAATGCATCTTCAGCACATCAGGGGAAATCAAGGCAGAATATTGGATACTTCATAACCACTCTTAGGGTAAATCATGGTAAAAATCAAGACCCAAATGGGCAAGTAACTCAAATTAATTATGGATTTCCAGATTTCAAGTAATTATAGATTTTCTAAAAAACCCTAATACCACATTAGGATTAACACAACAGAAAAAGGGATAGAGGACATAAGTCCCTTATATCAAATCAAATGTTACGAAAATAATTAGGGATCATGCCGATTAAGAACACAGCTAATTCGATCCTACCTCGTCTCCACACACTGTGGTCGTCGAGATATTAGCTTTCCCGTTTTCCCTTTTCAAGCCTTTCCCGCTTTCCCGTTTTCACTCACCTGCGGTCGTTGTTCTTCACTCCCATTTTCCCTCACCTACGGTCGTCATTCTTCACTGGCTTTCTCGTTTTCACTTTGATTGGTTTTATTATAGACTGGCTTTTCGTTTTCCCTTTCAACCGCGAATGCATCATTAAGGGGTAATTTAGTCCTTTTCAAGAAAACTTAAATGTCATGTCAGAACAATTAAATAGGGGGTACAATTGTAAGATCAAGTATTTTAATACAATAAAGTGGTCATAATTGGTTTTTTAATAACTTGTGGCTATATGTGGTTTTGGCATCTTAACAGTGGCTATATTTGAAAACCCCCCAAATTATAATCACACCAATTAATTTTATTTACATATTTTTTTTTATGTATTTGTTTTTCATCTATTTGATATTTAGTAATATCATATAATATAATATATTCTTATTAATTACTAATCATATTTAATAATATATTTAATCTATTCCACTCTATTTTTTCCGTTTCTTTGACGCAATAAAATTACATTCCATTAATTGTATATAATATCTATTAATTTAAATTAAAGAACCTTTAACTTTCCAATTAATTTTCTTTTATGATCGGTTGCATGATGACTTATTGCCTTCATTAACTTCTCATAATCATACCAATTAATTATATGTATCTTCAATCCTCATGCACATGTAACTTCATGTGAGAATACAAATCAACCAAGATGCCAAATTTCTATATAAACCCTAGCTTTACATAATCTTTATCACATCATCTGTCAATCAATCTCTACTCTTTAGCTATCTCAAAATGGCTAGGGTTTACCATGACGGAAAGATATATACTTGACGGCTACTATGAATCTCCACCTTTGATGTCATTCGTCAAGGAGAATCCTAAGGTTATTCAGTCTCATTATACATAGCTAGCTGTTCAATCGAAAAAAAAAAAAAAAAAAAAAGGGTGTCTGTGACGTCTGATTATAATCAAACAAAGGAGCAGCAACGTGAGATCACCATGAAGAGGATCGCTTACTTGCCGGAAAGAGGTGTTTTCAAAGGATGGCTTACTGAGAAAGTGGAAGCCAAGCCGAGCTGAAAATGGAGAGTAACTCTATTTAATTAACATTGTAATTGTGTAGAATTTATGGCAAATAAGGTGGTAGATCTAACATTTGTGTATATTATGAAATTGATAATTTGATGAATTTTTAAATAAATCACGTAGACAAAAATTTCATAATTTGTATAAAATCCTAACTTTTCAACAACCCAAGTATTAGAACTAATATCAATAAATCTAATTTTTTTTTTTTTTTTTTGAAATCTTAACCTTTCAACTACTCAATCCCACGGTTTTCATGGAGTTTGAAATCGACCCGGATGGATTTGATTTGAGTGTGCGATGTTATCAACTTCTTGACTGATCTTCAATTTATGTTTCATTTGATTTTAGAACAGTTTAATGTATTACGTCTTTTTAGTTGTTTATATTATATTGGGTTATGTTAGGTTTTGGCTTGTATTCTCGAATGAACCGAATGTTAACCAAACAAGACTCAACTGGTGTGGAGTTTCCTGGAAACGTGGGATACGTTTGGAAGTTGGATTAGGTGTTTGAGGGAATGATTGAAGACGAAAGCAAAAGAAAGAAGAAAACTGCTATCCCTATCGTTTTGGCTTTGACAACAGTTGTAGGAGCAGTCGAGGCTAGGTTCGCAAAGATTGAAGGACCGCTGTGCCATGTGATGTGGATTGCACAGTGGTAATGACAGCGGTTGGCATCCAGAGGTTTCCGTTGTGGGAAATGTTGTACTACAGACAGCGGGACTCAAAGCGGTTCGACGGAAATTTACGCAAATCAAGAAGTCTTCGATGGAAAAGGAAAAAGAGTTTGTCTTCATGCGGAATAGGAAGTCCTTGTGCTTGAAGGAAAAAGGAATACTCTTTACAAGAAGACTTGCCATAAAAGAAAATAATATTTATGTGAAACAAGTAAGTCTTGTACGTTTAGGAGTAGGATTTCCTTTTATCTTAAACTCCCTGTAACTAGTATAAATAGACCTAATATCTATGTTATTAGATTTAAGGCTATGGAGCAAAAGAACACCATGTAACATCAGAGAGAGTGTGGTGAGATCCGGGGAGACCCATGGGAGTATCCAGGGAGGGATCCAAGGGAATATCGGTGGATCAAGTTAGAGATCCGTGGGTGATATTCAGGGGAGACTTAGGGGATATTTGGGAGGTACTCTGTGAGGATCTTGTGAGTGTGGTTTGGGGTTGAGGAGAGAGAGAGAATCATAGAGTATATGATTGTAACAATTTATCATATAGTGAAACTTTATCCGTTGTCCTGTCAGCCCTTGGTTTTTTACCCGTTTTGGGTTTTTCCACATATATCTTGTGTTGTGATTGTTTATTTTCTCTCATCTATTTTTTCTGCTATATTGACGTTATTAATTGCTATGAGTTATGGGCGAGTATAAGGCACGACGTTTCCGTGTTCATCAGCTCAGAATCCCCAACAATTGGTATCAGAGCCATATGGTTTGGCGATGGCATTATTTTTCAAGTCTTTATGGGATATTGTATGGAGGACTTGGTGGTATTAGGATGATGATCATGGTTGCCTAGTATGGTTTAGCAAAGAAGATACGTTTTGATGGCGGTTTCGAACGTGGTAGGGTTTGATGAAAAAAAGAATATTGATGGAGGAGAAGTTTGGCTTGTGGTGGTACGAGTCATGGAGATCCAATCTGGGTTACACAAGGAGCTGATTGTATATCAAAAAAAAAAAAAAAAAAAACTTATGAACACAATTAAAAAAAAAAAGGAATTCTCGAAGTCTCTAGTATGGTGTGGGGCTTATCCAGCAAAGCACTCCCGGTTTCTAATAGCAAGTCTTTTACCAGGTATGTGATGCAAGGACAAAAGGTCTTTCACAGGGTTGGGTGATGTAAGGACATGTTTATCCTTTTGGCAGTTTTCCCCACTGGCCATGGAAAAGGATATGTTGCTGTTAGTGGTCCATAATTGTACACAAGGCATTGGTCAGAAAGTGATGCAAGGTGTTTGGTGGACAAAGATGTCGATGGCTAATGAACTCCTTGGAAATCTGACTTGAGAAGTTGCACCACAATTTCAACAAGTTATTTTGACATGGTGCCGAAACAACGAACATAAAAAAATGTGAAGGGAAATCTTAGGATGGTTCGTTCTTAAGTGGTTATACCTTGTGGTAGGGTGATCGAGCCATTACATACACCCCCTATTTCCGATGCTTATGTTCGATTTTTGATTAAACTCATGTATTTTATGGCTCGATTTTGATTGTACATGTACTTTTGGGATTTAGGGCTGATCGATGAAGAAACTCGGTGATTTTGGACGAAAGGCGATAAAAGGAGAGCTTTTTGGGGTAAAATGGTCATTCTACAAGAGAAGCAGCATTCAACTGTTCATATCGGTGGCCTGGACACAGATTGAAACCATCGTTTGTCTCCAGAGATGTCAAGTGTAATTTGGTGGCCATGATGCAACCGCATTGTAAGGTCCTTATTTATTGATTAGCTTATTTCGTGGACAAACCACATATTAGGGTTTGATGTAAGGGTAGCTTAGGCTCTCAAGACCTCAAAAGAAGAAGCACCAAAGGTAAATTTTTAAGTGCTTACTTACCTTGAAAAGATATAGTTGCACACACACACATTCCATGCATATCCATACTTTGTATATATTGTGTGTTTTTATATGTGTGCATTCATGTATTTAATATCTCTTCTTGCATATTTTACTGATTGCATCTAGTGGTTCAAATGCCATGTCATGATTAGACTTAAGAGGCATTGTTTATAGTATGGGCGTTGTTCACCCACTCTAGGGTCGCCTTACGAACAGCGCCCATAAGGGGCTTTAGGTAGTTTTGCTCATACCCGATGTACGTTCGCCCTACGTACAGCAGTGCCACTAGTCAATTTAATTATCACCTGTAAGGTTTATAGTTAGTGTTGGCATTAATTCCATATCAAAACGTGTTTATCTTGTAATGTTTAGTGGTTAGTAATTGAAGAATTTTGAAGACGAAGGACGTCTCCACCACAATTCATTCAAGAAGCCGGCTTTTAAGACATTCGTGCATTATTGGTCGACAAAGGTATTAAAGGTCCTCTTATCTCTTACAAGGCTAGGCACACACTCACACATATTATTCTTGTGTGTTCCTTCATGATTTAATTTCATTTACATATCACTTTCACACACTTGGCAAAATATGCTCATGCATTCATATTAAGTTGATAGACTTTGTGTTTTGCATTTTCTAGGACTATGTCCGGAAACTAGCATATGTGTGTGTCTTTGTATTTGTATGTTTCCATATTTTTGTATTTGGACTTGTATATGCTCTATTATGATTTCTTATTGAGTTCCGGTCGTTTCGGTTACTCATTCATGTAGTTTCGAGTCCAAACGATGTAGCTACGCTACTTTTCGTTCTCATTCGTTGAGTTGACTTCATCTATGATTTCCGAGATGATTTCTCAACCGTTTTTCAAATTTGTGTAGTCGTCGTCGTCGTGCGTGAGAGAGTCACAGTTCGTAATCCAGAAACGGATTCAAAATCGGAGTTCGGACACCCAAAATACGGGCTGAAGAACCGAGGGAGCGCGCGAGAGGATAGCCCAGGCCGTGAGGCCACTTGGGCTGGCCGTTGGTGAGGCCGTGGGCCCCACGGCCTGGAGGAGCCTCTGCTCCCGTGTGGGCCACGCGCTCCCCATGGCCAGGGGGTGATGTGGCCTCACTTGATTGGCTGCCTTTGCCCTTCTCTCTCCTCCTATTTCTTCCCTCTCTCTCTCCATTTTGAAAAATAAGAAGAAAAGTTTCAGTTTTCCCGTAAGGCAATTCTCTCCAATTTTCAGATTTTCAAAACACCATATCTTCCTCATCCGGAGTCGGATTTGAGTGATTCAAGTTGAAGAGTGTTCGTATTTGAGTCCTCTAACATCTCCAAGTGGTTTGGTGGCTGTTTGATCGTGATTTCTAGTGGTTGAACACTGATTTCCGAACCAGCTGCAGAATCCGAGGTAATGGTCTCAACTTTGGGATTTCTTTCTTTTTGACCTTCCATTTGCTTGGGGTTTCTTCTTCTATATCTATGTTTATGTTTGGTAAAAGCTATTGAGAAAGATAGCTTGATTATCATTCTAATTGAAAGTCAATTTGTGGACTAATGTTGACTAGATTCTATGATTCTAGGTTTTACATATGTTTGTGAGTTGTATTGTGATTAGAATGGCATCTTAGGTTGTTTGGAACTTAATTGAATTAATTTTGTGTTAAAATTACCTTGAGATTTGATTTGATCCTTTGATTGATAAAATCTAGGATTTGTGTATTTGTTTGTGATTTAGAGAATATAGGTTTTGATTGATGTAAATCTCAAATCCTTGCTCTATATTTTTTACTAGTATATTGATTGATTTTAATCTCATATATCTAGCATTTAATTGTATATTGATAGCATCTTGAATTTGTACTTCATGAACATATTGTGATTCAAGTGTTGTATATGTGAATGAGACTTTGAGTGTATGTGTTAGGTGTTTCACATGCTTAGGTTTCTATTCTAGTATTTTGCATCTAGACTTGATTACTTGTGATATCACATGTTTAGGTCTATTTGTGCCATAGAATGTATTGATCACATGTTCTATGTTGTATTGATTGTTTGCATCATTTGCATTCACATGATCACACTAGGAAGTCCTTGTAAAAGGCATGAAGTCTTGGTTAGAGTCGGGGTGACTCGGATAGCCAAGCAAGAAGTCTTGCCTAGAGTCGGGATAACTCGGATAGGTAAGCAAGGAGTCACGGCTAGAGTCGGGAGGACTCGGATAGTCATGCATGGGAGGCTCCCTAGAGGCAAGAGTGCCTTGGATAGGGAGTTGGCTATTGTATTGGTAGGCCTAGGCGTATGGTTAGACATAGAGTCCGATAGAGCGGGGTACACGGGAGGTGTATGCACTCTTGAGGAATTTATAATCTACCATCGATGTTGGTTGTGTGTGGTGTCCAATATATGGTGGTTTCGCATCATTGAGGGATTTCACACTTTCCAATAGGGTTGGGTAGGCTTAGACTTCACTAGGTTGGGTGAGCTAAAGATTGGTCACTTTGTGAATGTTCTATGTTTACTTTCCAATAATATAGTACCCAATGGTTGTAGTTCAACCCGTGGATGTTTCCTCCTTGGAGGTTTTACCACGTTAAAAAATCTCTTGTGTTAATTCTTCCTATCTCTTTCTCTTATATTTTAATTGTATATTTTATTATCTTGATTCATAATATTCACATGTGATGTATTGTGAAGCAAGACTTTGTATAGTGTGATTAGTGAATTCATTCCTTAGATCATTTTTGTTTCTTTAATTCTTTTATATATTGTAATTTTTGTATAGTGACATTTTGATCACTCTTGTAACTCATTGAACACTTATTGAAATACAAGCTTACTTTGTTGTTGTGTTTATTTGTTCTTTTACCTCACATAACTTGTTGATATACTTAGACGTTGCTCTTATGATTGTATTATCGTATTGTCTATGTATGTCTTCCTTGGCTTATTGTGTTGTGTGTAAGGCTACCTTGAGGGACAAATGAATGTTTGTTCAAAGGTTTGAAAAAGGTGTAAAAACCTATTCACCCCCCCCCCCTCCCCTCTAGGTATGCTTTAAGCAATTTAACTTCGTTTGTATACTTTCATTTGGTATCAGAGCGGGTCGTCGGACGGCACTCGATGAGATCCGGTTTATACTTACGAGTGGATTGCTTAGGTTTTTGCTAGTATGGTTTTCCAAGATGATGTGATGACCGAAGGGGCTTCGAATTCTAGGCCTCCTCTTCTCAAGGGTCACAACTATGGGTTTTGGAAATTGAGGATGAAGGCTTACATCCGATCTATTGATAAGAGAGCTTGGATGACCGTTGAAGAAGGTTACCTTGCTCCTAACAAGATTGAGGATGGAGTGACCGTTTCCAAGCCTAAGAGTGAGTGGTCTACTAATGAGTTTGAGTTAGCAAAATGGCATCATCGGGCGGTGAATGCTATTTTCGGAGGTGTTGATAGTATGCAATTTTCCTACATTCAAAACCTAGAAACCGCTAAGGAGGCATGGGAGGCTCTCCAAGTCACCAATGAGGGGACTAAAGCGGTGAAGAAGTCTCGTCTTCAATTGCTCACTTCCCAATTTGAGGTTTTGCAAATGGGTAAGGAAGACAAATTTGTTGACTTCCAAGATAAGCTACTAGACATCGCCAACCAATGCCAAGCACTTGGTACTCCTATCTCCGGTGAGAGGCTAAATTGGAAGATTCTTAGATCACTTCCAAAGAGGTTCAAAGCCAAGGTTACCACCATTGAAGAGAGCAAAGACGTTGATGTCATGAGCATAGATGAGTTGCTAGGATCTCTTCAAACTTTTGAGGCGTGTATAAAACCAAAGGCTAAGAACAAGGGTTTAGCTCTCAAGGTTGTCAAGGAAGCTAGTAGTAGCGATGATGATGAGGAGATGGCGTTATTGGTTAGGAAGTTTAGGAAGTTCATGAGGAAAGGTGCCAAGTCAAGTGGCAAGTACTCAAGGGACAAGGAAGTCAAGAAGTCCTTTACTCCACCTCATGAGAGGAGTGGCCATGCTAAGAGTAATAGAAAGGTTCAATGCTTCAAGTGCAAGAAGCTTGGACATTATGCTTCGGATTGTCCTAGTGGAGATTCTAAGAAGGACAAGAAGGGAAAGGCTATGGTGGCTACATGGAGTGAAGATGATGACTCTAGTGATGAGGAGAGCTCAAGTGATGAGTCTTCTAGTGAAGAAGAGCTAGTAAGCAACTTTGTTGCATTCATGGCTTCTCACTCTACTCTAGAGGATGTAAATCAAGATTTGTTAGATAAGGAGATTGATCAAAGTCATCAAGAGTGTTTAAGTGATAATCCGTCCTACATTGATCTTTTGGCTAAGGTGAAATTTCTTGAGGAGAAGTTGAAATTAGCTTTGAGTGAGATTGATGAGAAGGAGGACTTGATCAAGATTCAAGTGGATGAGTTTGTTGCTACAACTCGTAGGCTCTTGCGTGAAAAGAATGCTATTGAAAAGAAGCTTTGCGAAGTTGAATGTACACAAACGAAGTTAAATTGCTTAAAGCATACCTAGAGGGGGGGTGAATAGGTTTTTACACCTTTTTTCAAACCCTTGAACAAACATTCGTTTGTCCCTCAAGGTAGCCTTACACACAACACAATAAGCCAAGGAAGACATACGTAGACAATACGATATTACAATCATAAGAGAAATGTCTAAGTATATCAACAAGTCATGTGAGGTAAAATAGCAAATAAACATAACAACAAAATAAGCTTGTATTTCATAAGATGTTCAATGTGTTACAAGAGTGATCAAAATGTCACTATACAAAAATTACAATATATAAAAGAATCAAATATACAAATTGATCTATAGAATGAATATACTAATCACACTATACAAAGACTTGCTTCACAATATATCACATGTGGATATTATGAATCAAGACAATAAAATATACAATTAAAATATAAGAGAAAGAGATAGAAAGAATTAACACAAGGGATTTTTTAACGTGGTAAAACCTCCAAGGAGGAAACATCCACGGGTTGAACTACAACCATTGGGTACTATATTATTGGAAAGTAAACATAGAACATTCACAAAGTGACCAATCTTTAGCTCACCCAACCTAGTGAAGTCTAAGCCTACCCAACCCTATTGGAAAGTATGAAATCCCTCAATGATGTGGAACCACCATATATTGGACAACACACTCAACCAACATCGATGGTAGATTAGAAATTCCTCAAGAGTGCATACACCTCCCGTGTACCCCGCTCTATCGGACTCTATGTCTAACCATACGCCTAGGCCTACCAATACAATAGCCAACTCCCTATCCAAGGCACTTTTGCCTCTAGGGAGCCTCCCATGCATGACTATCCGAGTCCTCCCGACTCTAGCCATGACTCCTTGCTTACCTATCCGAGTCATCCCGACTCTAGGCAAGACTTCTTGCTTGGCTATCCGAGTCATCCCGACTCTAACCAAGACTTCATGCCTTTTACAAGGACTTCCTAGTGTGATCATGTGAATGCAAATGATGCAAACATTCAATACAACATAGAACATGTGATCAATACATTCTATGGCACAAATAGACCTAAACATGTGATATCACAATTAATCAAGTCTAGATGCAAAAATACATGAATAGAAACCTAAGCATGTGAAACACCTAACATATATACTCAAAGTCTCATTCACACACATAACACTTGAATCACAAAATGTTCATTAAGTACAAATTCAAGATGCTATCAATATACAATTAAAAGCTAGATATATGAGATTAAAATCAATCAATATACTAGACAAAAATATAGAGCAAGGTTTTGAGATTTACATCAATCAAAACCTATATTCTCTAAATCACACACAAATACACAAATCCTAGATTTTATCAATCAAAGGATCAAATCAAATCTCAAAGTCATTTTAACACAAAATTAATTCAATTAAGTATCAAACAACCTAACATGCCATTCTAATCACAATACAACTCACAAACATATGTAAAAACTAGAATCATAAAATCTAGTCAACATTAGTCCACAAATTGAGTTTCAATTAGAATGATAATCAAGCCATCTTTCCAAATAACTTTTACCAAACAATAACATAGATATAGAAGAAGAAACCCCAAGCAAATGAAAGGTCAAATAACAAGAAATCCCAAAGTTGAGACTCAAACCTCGGATTCTGCAGCTGGTGCGAAATTCAGTGTCTAACCACTTGAAATCACGATCAAACAGCCACCAAACCACTTGGAGATGTTAGAGGACTCAAATACGAACACTCTCCAACTTGAATCACTCAAATCCAACTCCGGATTAGGAAGATATGGTGTTTTGAAGTTTGGAAAAATTGGAGAAAATTCTAGACGGGAAAACTGAAATGTTTCTTCTTGAATTTCAAAATGGAGAGAGAGAGGGAAGAAATAGGAGGAGAGAGAAGGAGGTTTTTGGCCAACCACATGGTGCCATGTCACCCCCTGGCCATGGGGGGCGCGTGGCCCACACGGGAGCAGAGGCTGCTCCAAGCCGTGGGGCCCACGGCCTCAACCACGGCCAGCCCTTGTGGCCCACGGCCTGGGCTGTCCTCTCGCGCGCTCCCTCGGTTCGTTGGCCCGTATCTCGGGCGTCCGAACTCTGAATTCTAATCCATTTTTGGATTACGAACCGTGACTCTCTCACACATGACGACGACTATACAACTTTGAAAAATGGTTGAGAAATCATCTCGGAAATGATTGATGAAGTCAACACAACGTAAGAGAACGTAAAGTGGCATAGTCAACATGTTTGGACTCGAAACCTTATGTATGAGTAACCGAAACGACCGGAACTCAATAAGGCATTGAATAAGAACATGTTCAAGTCCTAAACATAAAATACGAAAACATACAAACACAAATACACACACATATGCTAGTTTCCGGACATAGTCCTAGAAAATGCAAAACACAAAGTTTATTAACTAAATGTGAATGCATGAGCATATTTTGCCAAGTGTGTGAAAGTGAAATGTAAATAAAATAAAATCATGAAGGGACACACAAGAATGATATGTGTGAGTGTGTGCCTAGCCTTGTAAGAGATAAGAGGTCTTTGAATACCTTTGTAGACCGATAATGTCCGAAATTCTTAAAAGCCAGCAACTTGAACGAATAATGGTTGAGACGTCCTTCGTCTTCGAAATTCTTCAATTACTAACCACTAAACATTACAAGTTAAACACGGTTTGATATGGAATTAATGCCAACACTAATTATCAACCTAACAGAAGTTGAGGGTATTTTGCTTGAAAAGGATAGGATCTTCTCTAATATGAACTTAGGGAGCTCAAGTGTAGCGGTGGTTGAAGAGAAGCTCATAGAAGCATCACTTCCTACTAGCGAAGCTATCATTGAAGAGAAAGCTCCTAAGAAGAGACGTTCCAAGAAGAAGAACAAATTGAAGAATAAGGTACCCCTTGAAACTCCCATTTGTCCTCCACCACCACCGGAAGGTAAAATCTCTCCTTTTGTTCCCATATGTCATTTTTGCAATACCTTAGGCCATATCAAGCCCAAGTGCTATAAATTCATTGAATATTGCAACTTAGAAAATGCATCTAGGAATAGAGAGATTGGACCTAATTCTATGCATGCTAAAGCTTTTGAATATGGAAAGCATGATAATTTTTCAAAGCATGTTAAGAATGTCCGGAAGGTGAAGAATGCATATCCTTCAAAATTTGACCTTTCATGTGTTGCTAACAATGTTGAGAAAAAGAGTATTAATGATATTATTGTGAATCAAGTTGTGGAAGAACTTTACTCTAGGTTCAACATTGTGGTCAAAGAGAATCTTGATGATGTTCGTGTATGTCCACCCAAGACAAAATTTGTCAAGGGTGAGTGCTCTTACCATTAGTGTAAGGTGCACATGTGAGTTAGCTTTAAGACTAGTGTCGTTGATAAGAAGCTTAGCTTTTTGCTTTGTATCTTTACAACTTGACATGAACTTAGCTATCTCACTTTGTTTGTTATGATTGTCAAAATTTGTTGATTAACTTTTAAGAAGTTTTTTTTTTGAATCTATATATTGTGTGTTTGTGTGTGAAGTGTGTTGTGTAGGTCAAATGTTCCAAATTCGAGAAAAGGGGAACACAAAATTTAGGATATATTTCGGCGAGCTAGTCTAGGCGGGACATTGGCCGCCTTCCAGAAGAGACAAGCCCGTCGGAATTGACGACCTGTGCGGCGAGACCATGGACGGCGGGCTGTAGACCGCCTGGCAGAAGAAACAAGCTCGCCGATTTTGGAAGAAGCGCACCGCGACCTTGTGCGGCGGGACATTGGCCGCCGTCCAGAAGGTACAAAGCCGCCGCGAGTTGCTTCTGAAAAAGGGCATTGTTGGGCGGCGAGTTAGTACGGCGGGCATGAACCCGCCGCACAAACCCGCCGAGGCAATCAGAAGGGGTTTTAAAGGTAAGTGTTCTGGCTTTTGAGTTGGTGCTCATTTCAAACATCCTTGCTCTTCCTGATCATCAACCAAGGTACCTTTTAGATACTATTTCGTTACTTGGTTTGCAAGTCATCTCTCTTTCTCTATTCTTTCTTGTTTATATGGTGTTGTTATGCTGCAAAATTTTCAAGGATTAGAAAAGAGAGATCATTGGAAGATATCTAGAGACATGTGCATGCTAGGATGATGGGTTCGTCAGGAGTAGGATGATATGTAAACCAACTTGTGATCTTGATTGTTGAATAACATGTTTATATGCATGATGGTTTACACACACACACCTAATTATAGTAAATAACATAAGGTTAAGAAATACTTAGGAAAATTAAGGTACTTTCAGTAGAGGTATAATTCACTATTCCAGTAGTCTTGTTAACATTGATTCTATATAGTGTATAAATTGTTCATACCAGGAAATGGAAAACTCCATTGAAGATGTGTTAGTGGCAGAATTCTCTAAGAAGAATATTCGTGACTCTATGGCTTCAGAAGACTACGAAATAGAAGAGGGTCAAGAAACTGACTGGGTAGAAATGTTAGTATGGGCTACCACCTCAGTAGAAGATGAGGAAACTGGGGATCACATTCTAAGGGAAGAGTAGCCCAGCACAACTCCCCCACCTATCTTGGAACTCAAGCTACTGCCATCTACCTTGAAGTATGCATTCCTAGGGGAAAATGAGACACTTCCTGTGATCATTGCATCAGACTTGCAACCAGAGGAAGAGAAAGAATTGATCAATGTGTTGCGATACTACAGAGAGGCTATAGGTTGGTCGTTGGATGACTTGAAGGGAATTAGCCCTACCACTTGTATGCACAAGATTTTTCTTGAGGAAGGATCCAAACCAACCATTGAAGGGCAACGAAGGCTAAATCCAATCATGAAGGAGGTAGTCAAGAAGGAAATCCTCAAGTTGTTAGAAAATGGGATCATTTACCCTATTTCAGACAGCAAGTGGGTTAGCCCTATTCATGTAGTGCCTAAGAAGTCTGGGTTGACTGTGGTGAAGAATGAAGACAATGAGTTGGTGCCACAAAGGGTTCAGACAGGATGGCGAGTATGCATCGATTATAGGTAACTTAATTTAGCTACTAAGAAGGATCATTTCCCTCTGCCATTCATTGATCAGATGTTGGAACGTCTGGCAGGTCACAGTCATTACTGCTTTTTGGACGGGTACTTCGGATACAATCAGATTGCTATCGCTCCAGAAGATCAGGAGAAAACCACTTTCACATGTCCTTTCGGTACATTCGCTTATCGACGGATGCCATTTGGGCTATGTAATGCCCCAGGTACATTTCAGAGGTGCATGACATCTATATTTTCAGACATGGTGGAGGGCATAATAGAGATTTTCATGGACGATTTCTCAGTAATGGGGAATTCTTTTGGTGACTGTTTGAGAAACCTATCCTCAGTGCTAGCAAGATGCAAGCAGGCTCATTTAGTGTTGAACTGGGAGAAAAGTCACTTCATGGTGAAGGAAGGAATTGTGCTAGGGCACATTATCTCGGGTAGAGGCATTGAAGTAGATAAGGCAAAAGTCGACGTCATGAAGAGTTTACAGTTTCCAAGATCAGTGAGAGAAATTCGAGCATTTTTGGGACATGCAGGGTTTTACAGAAGGTTCATCAAAGACTTTTCGAAGATTTCGAGGCCCCTGTGTAGACTACTTCAAAAAGAGATCGAGTTTGATTTTGACGAGAAGTGTATGGCAGCATTTAAGGAACTCAAGGAATTGTTAACCACGGCTCCCATAATGAGACCACCTGATTGGAGTTTGCCTTTCGAGCTCATGTGTGATTCTTCTGACTATGCTGTTGGAGCAGTACTAGGACAGAGGGTTGACAAAATTCCACATGCTATACTACGCTTCAAGGACCCTGAATGACGCACAGTTGAACTACTCTACTACAGAAAAGGAGTTGTTAGCAGTTATTTTTGTGTTAGAAAAATTCAGATCATATCTAATTGGCGCAAAGGTTATTGTGTTCACTGATCACTCAGCACTCCGTTATCTCCTCCAGAAGAAGGATGCCAAGCCAAGACTTATTCGATGGATCCTTCTACTGTAGGAATTCGATTTAGAGATCAGAGACAAGAAAGGGAGTGAGAATGTAGTAGCAGACCACTTGAGTAGACTGATGTTAGATTCATATGCAGAAGAAGATACTCTACCATTGAGGGACAGTTTTCCAGATGAGCAGATTTTGAAATTAAGCGACACAGAGCCATGGTATGCTGATATAGTCAATTTCCTCACAAACAAGATTTTACCAGCAGGCATGACAAGTCAAGGAAGAAAGAGATTCATTTTCAATGCAAGACAGTACTTTTGGAACGACCCATACTTGTTCAAACACGGGGCAGACCAAATCATTAGAAGATGTATACCAGTTAGACATCCTGAAGTTCTGCCATGAACTTCAATGCGGAGGCCACTACAGTTCTAGAAAGACAGCGATGAAGGTTCTTCACTCGGGATTCTATTGGATAACATTGTTCAAAGATGCTTACCACTTCTGCTTACGATGTGATCGATGTCAGAGAACAGGAAACATTGGTAAGAGGAATGAGATGCCGCAGTCAGGCCAAATGGTAGTAGAGATTTTCGATGTCTGGGGAATTGATTTCATGGGACCATTCCCACCATCAGATGGATACAGCTACATCCTGGTAGCCGTGGACTACGTTTCTAAATGGATTGAAGCCATAGCCACGAAGACCAATGACAGCAAAGTAGTTGTGAAGTTTGTCAGGGGCACGATTTTCTCCAGGTTCGGGACTCCACGTGCCATCATCAGTGATGGGGGAAGTCACTTTTGCAACAAGATATTCGCCACACTACTGAAGAAATATAGTGTGAATCACAAGGTTGCAACCCCCTATCACCCTCAGACCTCCGGTCAAGTAGAAGTCAGTAACAGGCACATCAAGCAAATCCTTGAAAAGACTGTGAACACAAGCAGGAAGGATTGGTCGTTCAAGTTGAATGACGCCTTATGGGCCTACAGAACTGCTTTCAAAACTCCAATCGGGATGACACCCTATCGTTTGATCTTTGGAAAGGCTTGCCATTTACCGGTGGAGTTAGAGCACAATGCTTACTGGGCACTCCAGAAGCTGAACTTTGATATGGATGCGGCAGGGGAAGAACGTAAACTTCAACTGAATGAACTCCAGGAACTCCGGGATGAAGCATATGAGAATGCAAAAATCTACAGAGAGAAGACCAAGAGAATGCATGACAAGAGAGTGATCCTCAAGGATCTATGCCCGGGGATGTTAGTCCTCCTATTCAACACTAGGTTGAAGCTGTTTCCAGGAAAGCTCAGATCGAGATGGTATGGGCCGTATAGGATACTCCAGATATTCCCATATGGAGCCGTCGAGCTACTGAATGAGAAAAATGGGGATACATTCAAGGTAAATGGGCATCGAGTGAAGCCATATCTACAATGAGTGGATGAAGTCAGGATTTTGGAACAGGTAGCACTTACAGAGCCGTAGAGCTCTCATGCGTCTTGCCTAGACGGAAAATCTCGCGCTAGGTGGGAGGCACCCCACCCATGTACAAATTTCTTACCTAGTGTTATTTACGTATTTTAATGTATATATATATATATATATGGTAGTTTGTTTAGTGTTGATTTTATTGTTGCTATATCTAAACTCTAACTAACCATGTTCGCAATTACATTGAGGACAATGTTTGGTTTAGGTTTGGGGGTGTGGCACAAGTTTTTGTGTTTTTTGTAATTTTTGTAGTATTTTGATAATTATGTTTATATTTTGTAGTGTTAGGTAGTCATGTAGGAAAATTTTTCAAATCTCTGTAACAATTTTGAAAATTGGTTTGAGGGTTGTTATTTATATATGCCTATGGAATATTCCATACTTGCTTTAGAAGCTAAATTTTGACTGTAAGGATTCCCGTTGTTTTTAATTGGCTTATTTCGTGATCAAACCATAAATGGGGATACTTTGTAAGGGTAGTTTAAATGTTGTTGTTAGTGCATTAGGCCCTTTGAAGACCTCATTATTGACAAGCACCAAAGGTAATATTCTAAGTGCTTTCTTGTCTTGAAGAGATAGTTGCACACACTCACAACTCATGCATATGTTTAATCTTTGTAAGTTGTGTTTCTTTTTGTTGTGCATAAATGATTATTTACATCTCTTCTTGCTTGATTTTATGAGTGCATCTTATGTTGAAAACATCATAGCATTTAGGCTTTTAGGATGCATCTTGTTTGACTTTGTACCCCTTGCATGATTGCATGTGGGATGCAAATTTTAGGGATGTGCGCTGGTCCACCAGCGCCGGTCGACCAGCGTCGCTCACCGGCACAAATCGCCCAGTGGCGCGCCGCTGGTCGTGCGCTAGTGTGGACCAGCGCCGGCCACCAGCTCCGATCACCCAGTATGGCGCCGCTGGACTGGCGCTAGTGGCAGCGCCTGACGTCCAGCGCTCAAGCCAAAATTGGCTTGTGCGCTGGTCCTGCGCTGGTCCACCAGCGCACAGAGTGATTTTCTGGCGAGTTTTCAAAACGACCTCACTTCACTTATGGCCTCTATATATATGCTAACTTGATTTTAGGTCATTTACAAGAGTTCTTATTCATGCTTCATACTTAGGATATTTTTCAAGAGAAGAAAAATACACAAAGAACTCATTTTTAATTACTCAAACACAATTTCATGATCATCAATCATCATCTAGCATCATCTTAGATCATCTAGATGTCATCTAGCATGGAATCTTCATCATACTTTGCTTGGTAAGCTTTTCACTAATATCTTACATATTTTGTGTTTATTTTATCTAGCAATCTCAATTAATTACTTGATTGTTATTTTGTATGCTTTAGATACAAAATTGAGATTAGTATGATGTATGTTTGAGAAGTTGTATTATGCTAGCATATTAGGTTTTGTACTTGATATTGATTAGCTTAACTATTTGACATGTCATTTAGTTTTGATATCTAGGATTGTTCTTAATTGCATATTAATCATCTTAGATAAGCATATAGGGTTTCCCTTGCTCTATGTTGCATTTTGGATATTTTCATATATTCACTTAGGGTTGTATTCTCTTCAAGAGAAGCTAAGTCTTGTGTGTAGCAATCGGGATTAGGTTGCTTAGATCACAAGCAAATTGGACTAGGTTCACTCATACCGGGATTAGGTAGGTGTGTGATTACTTCCGGGATTAGGTTGTAATCGTTTGCACATTTAGTGGATTCGAGGTTCGAGTGTGGCTTACTTACATAGCCCGTGGTTTTTCCCGTGAGGGTTTCCACGTAAAAATTCAAGTGTTAATTTAATTTCCGCACCATATTACACTTGCTTGTTTATATTATCTTGAGGGTAATTTCGTAATTTTGACTAACACGAAAAATTGGGTAAAAAGCGTAAAATCTATTCACCCCCCCTCTAGATAGCTTTATACACACCGTGGTATATTTAGTTTCAATTGGTATCAGAGCGGGTTCCTAGACATACATAGGTGATCCTTGCTTTATTTTGGTGTGTTTTGCATTTTGTGTGATTTTTGATTTTTCATACATTTGCATTCATTTCATTCATTCATAAACACTATGAGTGGAAACGGTGGAAATGGTGGTGGCCACGAAGGAGCTTCTAGCACAAGGCCTCCACTTCTCACCGGTTTGAACTATTCCCAATGGAAAGGGAAGATGGAATCCTACATATGCCAAATTCATGACCGTGCATGGATGGCGGTGGAAGACGGATATGATCTCCCTATGATGACTCCCGCGGGTGGAGGACAAGATGTGTTGAAGCCTAAGGCGCAATGGAACGCGCAAGAGTTTGAGGCTTCAAAGTGGAATAGGAAGGCGATGCATGCCATTATGTGTGCCATGGATGAGAATCAGTACAAGCTTATTCAGAATACTCAAATTGCCAAAGTGGCATGGGACATCCTTCAAGTTGCACATGAGGGAACCGAGGTGGTGAAGGAGTCCAAGCTTCAAGTCCTCCAAACTCAATTTGAGTTACTTAGGATGGGAGAGGATGAATGCTTCAATGACTTCGAAATCAAATTGATGGACATAGTAAATCAAAGCCATCAACTCGGAGACCCGTATTCGGATAGGAGAGTCAAGCAAAAAATTATGAGATCTCTCCCCGATAGGTTTGAATCAAAGGTGACGGCCATAGAAGAAAATAGTGGCTACATGGATATGAAGCCAAGTGAGGTAATTGGGCGTCTCCTTGCATATGAGTCTAGGAAGGTTCCTAGCAACACTACTCCTCCTAAGAAGTCTAAAGGAATAGCTTTGAAAGCATCTAAGGATGCAAAGGAGGCAAAGCATGAATCGGATGAAGACCTTGCCTTATTTGTGAAACGGTTCAACAAGGTTATGGGGTTCAAGAAGAAGAAGGGATTTGGGTCAAGAGGACAAGATTTGAAGAAAAAGAGTTCCTTCAAGAAGTTTGAGCCTAGACAAGAAAGGACCGAAAGGAAAGGGGTCCGATGCTTTGAGTGTGGTGGGATTGGTCACTTTGCCCCCGAATGTGCGAATCACAATGAGAGGAAGAAGGGTAAAGTGATGGCCGCCACATGGAGTGGGAGTAGTGATGACTCCAATGAGGAAGATGAGTCCTCAAGTGAGGAAGAGCTCATGGCTAACTTCCTAGCTTTTGCATCTTCTCACAAGAGCAAAAGTGCTAGTGAAAAGGAAGATTTGAGTCAAGAGGAAATTGACTCTAGTGAAGAAGAAAGTGACTCCTCTTCTAATTCCAAGAAGAAGTTTGTGGAGCAAAAGGTGCTTGCTAAATACCATGCCGAGTTCAATGATTTAGCGCTTAAAAGCACAAGAAAGATTGAGAGGTTGAGAGAAGAAAACCTTGAACTTTCGGCTCACAATGACCACTTAAGTGAACAAGTGGAAAGATTGAAGAGGAGAGAGGATAAGTTAATTGAGGAGTTAGACTTGTCCAAGAGAAGTGAAGAAGGCTTGAAGAGGGAACTTGTAGAAGCTAAAGGATCCTTGGCTAGAATAGATTCTAGCACCAAGAAGCTTGATCATTTACTTGGTGTTGGAAAGAGTCCAAGTGACAAGAGAGGTCTTGGGTATGAAGATGGCAAGAAAATCTCAACCTCTAACAAGACCGTGTTTGTCAAGAGCTTGAAGAATGAAGAAACTTCATTTGTGCAACCTCCTAGGAAGAAGTTAGAAATAGGACAAAGTTCTAATGCACAAGTGAAAATGGGGCCAAGAAGGAAAACTCAAGCTCAACCTCCTAAGGTTCCTCAAGCCAACACTCCTCCCAAATTGGCTCACAAAGGAAAGAGACCAATCATGCAACCTCAGCGCTTGGAAGCAACCAAGACCGGTTCAACAACGAAGATGGATTGAACCCACTTATCCACAAAGACATGGACGTACTCAAAGGCGAGGTATGATTCCTTTTTTCATTCCTATTTGTCACTTTTGTGGTTGTGATGGTCATATTAGACCAAATTGCTTTCAATATATTAAAATGTGTAGAAAACAAAGCATGATTGAAAAGAGAAAGAATAGAGCCAAGATGCATGTTTCTAGGAAAGAAAATATTGATTTGCATGATCCTAGAAATAGTAGAGCACATGTACCAAAGACCACTAAGAAAGCTAAAATTGTTGCTAAGTGGATTAGAAAGAATGAAAATGTTTGCCATGTTGCACAAATAGCCTTGAAGGCAAATTCTTCTAATTTTTGGTACTTGGATAGTGGGTGCTCTAGGCACATGACGAGAAACAAGAGTTTCTTCGAGACTCTTGTTATGGAGGAAGGTGGAAATGTCACTTTTGGTGATTGATCCAAAAGAAATGTTGTAGGGAAAGGAACCATTTCCGTTCCCGGATTACCCTCCTTATCCAATGCTTTATTTGTTGATGGCTTGAAAGCCAATTTAATTAGCATTTCACATCTTAGTGATGAAGGATATTCCGTCTTGTTCTCTAAAGATTATTGCTCTATCCTTAAACCCGATGGACAAACCTTGTTGAAGGGCATGAGATCTAGCGACAATTGTTATTGTCTTGAAGCTAGAATTGTATCTAATCATGTGTCCATGGATGAGCAAATTGAGTTGTGGCATGAAAGACTTGGCCACATGAACTTTAGGGATCTACGGACCCTTGGAAAGTTCAATTGTGTGCGTGGCCTCCCTAAGCTTGGGAAGAAAGCCAATGGTATTTGTGGACCTTGCCAACAAGGAAAGCAAACTAAAAGCATGCACAAAAAGGGTAAGTATCTCACCACCAAGGAGCCACTTGAGCTTCTCCACATGGACCTCATGGGTCCCATGCAAACCGAAAGTTTGGGTGGAAAGAGATACATTTTTGTTTGTGTTGATGATTTCTCTAGGTTCACATGGACATATTTTCTTAGAGAAAAATCCGAAACTTTTGATAAGTTTAAAATGCTTTGTAATAAAATACAAAATGAAATGAACTCAAATATTAAAAGCATAAAACGGATTAGAAGTGACCATGGGAGAGAATTTGAGAATGCCACCTTTGAAACCTTTTGTAATGGTTTAGGCATCTCCCATGAATTTTCTGCTCCTAGGACACCTCAACAAAATGGAGTTGTTGAGAGGAAGAATAGGGTCCTCCAAGAGATGGCCCGAGTGATGTTGCTTAGCAACAATGTCCCTAGGAACTTATGGGCCGAAGCCATCAACACGGCTTGCTATATAGGAAATAGAGTGTTCCTAAGGCCCGGTACTAGAAACACCTCCTATGAGTTATGGAAAGGCAAGAGGCCAAATGTTAGCTACTTCCACACTTTTGGAAGCAAATGCTACATTTTGAATGACCGTGATCAACTTGGCAAATTTGATGCTAAGAGTGATGAGGGTATTTTTATTGGCTATGCCTTAAATAGTAGAGCCTATAGAGTTTTCAATTTAAAGACTCTAAGTGTTATGGAATCATCCAATGTCGTATTTGATGATACTAGGCTCAAGTCTAATGATCATGAGGAGGAGGTTATTTTTAGTGATGGTTCTCCTTTGGAAGAGGTTGTGGTGTCGCCTAATGTTGGAACATCTAATGTCAACAATGATGGCACACAACCTATTGATAGAGTTCCTCTCTTGGACTCTAAAGAACCCGCTCCATGGGTTAGGAAACTCCATGATAAAGAAGATATCATTGGAGAGGTAAATGAGGATGTTAGGACTAGACGCCAACTTGCTAATCTTATTAGCTATACATGTTACACCTCTCAAATTGAACCCAAAAAGGTTGAAGAAGCCTTAAATGATGAATTTTGGGTTCTTGCCATGCAAGAAGAGCTAAACCAATTCGAAAGGAATGAGGTTTGGACTCTAGTTCCTAGGCCTAAGACCACTAATGTCATAGGCAACAAATGGATATTTAGGAACAAATCCGATGAGGATGGCAACATAGTGCGGAACAAGGCTAGACTTGTAGCACAAGGGTACTCTCAAATTGAGGGTATCGACTTTGAGGAGACTTTTGCTCCCGTTGCCCGCTTAGAGTCCATTAGGCTTCTCTTGTCCATCTCTTGTGTGCACAAGTTCAAATTGCACCAAATGGACGTCAAGAGTGCCTTCCTCAATGGCTTCTTGCAAGAGGAAGTGTTTGTTGAACAACCTAAGGGGTTTGTGGATGCACACCACCCCAATCATGTCTATCGCCTCAAGAAGGCACTTTATGGGTTGAAACAAGCACCGAGGGCTTGGTATGAGCGCCTCACTCAATTTCTTGTTGACAACAACTACACAAGAGGTAGTGTTGACAAGACACTATTCATCAAGAGAGACAATGATGAGCTTTTCATAGCTCAAATATATGTTGATGATATAGTTTTTGGCTCCACCAACAACACCAAAGTCCAACAATTTGTTGATGTCATGTCTCTTGAATTTGAGATGAGTCTTGTTGGTGAGCTTAGTTACTTCCTAGGTTTGCAAATTAGGCAAATGCATGATGGGATTTTCATAACCCAAGCCAAATATGCTAAGAACCTAGTGAAGAAGTTTGGTTTAGAGAAAGCCAAACATTGTGATACACCCATGAGTACCACTTTGAAGCTAAGCAAGGATGCTAGTGGTAAAAGTGTGGAACAAACTCTATATCGTGGCATGATAGGTAGCTTGCTTTATTTGACCGCAAGTAGGCCCGATATATCTTTTAGTGTGGGTGTGTGTGCTAGGTACCAAGCGGATCCTAAGGAGTCCCACCTCTCTTCCGTAAAGAGGATCATTCGCTATGTGAATGGGACATCCAACTATGGGATTTGGTACTCTTTTGACACTAATGCTAGTCTTGTAGGCTTTAGTGATGCGGATTGGGCAGGAAATTGTGATGATAGGAAGAGCACATCGGGCGGTTGCTTCTTTCTAGGCAACAACTTGGTGTCTTGGTTTTGCAAGAAGCAAAACTCGATTTCCTTGTCCACGGCCGAGGCCGAGTACATAGCCGCGGGGAGTGGATGCACACAACTCCTATGGATGAAACAAATGCTTGTAGACTACGGATTCAACCAAGGTACTCTCACTCTCTTTTGTGATAACATGAGTGCTATTAATATTTCCAAGAATCCGGTTCAACATTCTAGAACTAAGCATATTGACATCCGCCATCACTTCATTAGAGAGCTTGTTGAAAATAAATGCATAGTACTTGAACATATAGGTACTAATGATCAACTTGCGGACTTATTTACTAAACCCTTAGATGCTACTCGATTTAAAACTCTTAGTAGATCTATTGGGATATGTCTTGTGGAGTGATGTTCTATGATTGACCCCATATGGGGAACTCAAGCAAAGAGAGCTATTTTGCATTCTTGTAACTTGCAAAAAAATTTGAAATAACTTATGCCTCTTCTTTTGATTGCTTGAGTAAGCTTGGTTGTACATATGTATATATGTTTTCAATTCTATAAGTGTGAACCTTGCTTGTTTACAATCCATGTCATATTTATGTTCAAACATGCATTTTTTGGACTAGGAGATTTACATAGGAAGTATGATGTGAATGACCTATAGTTATCTCCATGACATGATGTTTCTTAAATAACATGCTAATGCTAAATGAAAAAGCATGAAATTCATACAACATGCTCACATGAAAAGCATGAATTGATGATTGCATATTCTTAAAAATGCAAAACTTGTGTGAAAGCTTATGAGACTCAAAATGAATAAAGGATCTTGTATCCGTTCAAAGGAATTTCCATTCCAAATGTCTCTCTTTCTTTATTAGTTGAACATGGTTACTATCATACGGATATCTTATCCGGAAAAATCAAATAGGGTGCAAAGTCGCTCATGCCATGTTTCGCTTATAAAGTTGGATATAGTTACTCTTAATTGAAATCAATAATCTCTATATCCTTGCTTTTCCCATGACATTGGTGAAATTGGTTTGAATTCAAATTAGAAACCTTTGTCATTTGCTTTGCCAAATACCATTGTATTTTGGACTTGAATGCTATATGTCTTGTATGCAAAGCATGTTGGATTCACACATTTTCTCAAATAAATCTCCTTGTTTCTCTCAAATTAATTGAAGTGCATAAAGTGACTTATATGTATATGCATATCTTGCATGCTTCTATCTCTCGTTGCTTTGAGTGACCCGGTTGGGGACTACTCCTTTGCCTATATCATGACAAAAAGGGGGAGTAGGAAATGGTAAGGGGAGTTGCAAAATAGAGAAGCTATTGTGCACTTTGGGGAGATAAAACATTGAGGGGGAGTAACCCTTGAGGGGAGTAACCCTTTGAGGGGGAGCATTGCATTTATCATACATTGCATACATTTGCTAATGTTGTTCCTAAATTCTAAAAATGCAAATGCTTGGTATTATTCTCACATGATTAATCTCACACTTTACTTGAATTGGATTGTTAGAAACTCTTTTCAGGGATTGATTATTCTACAAGAGGATTGAAGACTTCAAGTTGCATTCTCTTATCTCTTTGTAATGTAGAATATCATTGTAATCCCGTAGTTTCTATTTCTTTTGTGAGGATTTAATGTGAGTGATGGTTTTGTCACGAAATAGCCAAAGGGGGAGATTGTAAGGATTCCCGTTGTTTTTAATTGGCTTATTTCGTGATCAAACCATAAATGGGGATACTTTGTAAGGGTAGTTTAAATGTTGTTGTTAGTGCATTAGGCCCTTTGAAGACCTCATTATTGACAAGCACCAAAGGTAATATTCTAAGTGCTTTCTTGTCTTGAAGAGATAGTTGCACACACTCACAACTCATGCATATGTTTAATCTTTGTAAGTTGTGTTTCTTTTTGTTGTGCATAAATGATTATTTACATCTCTTCTTGCTTGATTTTATGAGTGCATCTTATGTTGAAAACATCATAGCATTTAGGCTTTTAGGATGCATCTTGTTTGACTTTGTACCCCTTGCATGATTGCATGTGGGATGCAAATTTTGGGGCTGTGCGCTGGTCCACCAGCGCCGGTCGACCAGCGCCGCTCACCGGTGCAAATCGCCCAGTGGCGCGCCGCTGGTCGTGCGCTGGTGTGGACCAGCGCCGGCTACCAGCGCCGATCGCCCAGTATGGCGCCGCTGGACTGGTGCTGGTGGCAGCGCCTGACGTCCAACGCTCAAGCCAAAATTGGCTTGTGCGCTGGTCCTGCGCTGGTCCACCAGCGCAGGTCCACCAGCGCACAGAGTGATTTTCTGGCGAGTTTTCAAAACGACCTCACTTCACTTATGGCCTCTATATATATGCTAACTTGATTTTAGGTCATTTACAAGAGTTCTTATTCATGCTTCATACTTAGGATATTTTTCAAGAGAAGAAAAATACACAAAGAACTCATTTTTAATTACTCAAACACAATTTCATGATCATCAATCATCATCTAGCATCATCTTAGATCATCTAGATGTCATCTAGCATGGAATCTTCATCATACTTTGCTTGGTAAGCTTTTCACTAATATCTTACATATTTTGTGTTTATTTTATCTAGCAATCTCAATTAACTACTTGATTGTTATTTTGTATGCTTTAGATACAAAATTGAGATTAGTATGATGTATGTTTGAGAAGTTGTATTGTGCTAGCATATTAGGTTTTGTACTTGATATTGATTAGCTTAACTATTTGACATGTCATTTAGTTTTGATATCTAGGATTGTTCTTAATTGCATATTAATCATCTTAGATAAGCATAGTAGGGTTTCCCTTGCTCTATGTTGCATTTTGGATATTTTCATATATTCACTTAGGGTTGTATTCTCTTCAAGAGAAGCTAAGTCTTGTGTGTAGCAATCAGGATTAGGTTGCTTAGATCACAAGTAAATTGGACTAGGTTCACTCATACCGGGATTAGGTAGGTGTGTGATTACTTCCGGGATTAGGTTGTAATCGTTTGCACATTTAGTGGATTCGAGGTTCGAGTGTGGCTTACTTACATAGCCCGTGGTTTTTCCCATGAGGGTTTCCACGTAAAAATTCAAGTGTTAATTTAATTTCCGCACCATATTACACTTGCTTGTTTATATTATCTTGAGGGTAATTTCGTAATTTTGACTAACACGAAAAATTGGGTAAAAAGCGTAAAATCTATTCACCCCCCCTCTAGATAGCTTTATACACACCGTGGTATATTTAGTTTCATTGACTAATATGCATGCCATCTAAGAAGTTGCACCACTATAAATATACTTGTACAATGCCAATTTTCGGATGTTTAGGTGAAGGAACCTTAGACTGTTTGATCCTAGGGGAATTGTGGAGACTACCCATGTGAGGAATCGAGCCTGTGCTGATTAATTGAGAGGGTATAATCCATTCTTCTTGTAAAAAGCACTATTCAAATATAGGATGCATTGAGATCTCATTCATATGCACTAGTATTGATTGCCATTGAACAGGAAATATTGTGGACTGCTTGTGAAATTTGTATTCCCTTGTTAGAAGGTCTGATAGAGATGATCCTAGGCATGTGTGTTTAACTTCATTATCCAAACACTGTCCTTATGTATGTGTGCTCCAATTGCCAAATTTGAGGCCAAACACAACCATTCATTTCATACACATCAACCACATGAAATCTTTAGATGTTGATAATAGTTGCATAAGTAAAAATGCAAGTGGATAGCTCAAATCTGTAAATAGCGTGTACTCAGGCGATGATAGAAATAACTGTGCAATAGTAAGGCTACATTGTAAAGGTGTAAAAATAAACACTTAAAGCCATGATAAAAAAATCGATTGAATACTTGTAGTAAGTACCAATTAGCACATCATCAAATTGTTAATCTTAGCCTAGACGCTTGTGGACATTGAAAAATGAGCTAGTAAAGTGATTGAAAGGTTAATCAACATCTTAGGATTCCATCAAATTCATTCCACTCACCATAAATCACCTATGGCCCCAATACAACCAAGGAAAGCCCTAGTGGATCTGTGAGAAGTCTAAGTTGGGAATACGAGTCAAACATGTTCTCTCCATGTTCATGGTTATTCATTCATTCATGAGACTTGACATTATGAAAGTGCGTTGTTTCTATATTCACATGCGTTATGTTCGAATTCTATATACATACATTCAATTCGCATGTGATTGAGAGAGATAACCTAGGATTCTAAGAGAAGAAAGAGATGGATCTGTGAGAAATTGAAGTCGAAGCAAAATTACCTTAGACAGATAATTTACTGATTCTTGGACCAAAAACATCCAAATTATTGGCATACAAGTATTATGTGTTGTTATGACTGAAGTGGAATCTTATTAGTCCTAATTGAGAATGCTTAGCTTGTATGATTTTCTGTTGTAATATACAAGGTAACTCCTCAGTTGTAGATTACAGAGTTACGTTTGTGGGTATCGTATCTGGTAAACCCTCAGGAGACTACACTCCTCCTACTAGGGGCACCTAGAGGTTTAAAAGGCATGTGGTACGTGCTAAGTACCATCGTGTTTCCTACGAAAATGGATTAGTTAATTGTTATTAATTTGTAGTAGCATTGTTCTTACTTTCTTTGTTTTGCTCGAGGACGAGCAAAAGATAGGTTTGGGGGGTTTGATCGCGCTATGAATGTTCACATTTAGCGCCCCTAATTCCTACCTTTTGTGTTCGTATTCGAGCACTTTTGTGTGTTTAACAAGTGTTTTTGTGAAGTTCAGGTAATTTGGCCAGTCAGGGAGGTTTTTACATCAAAGTGGACAAAAGAGGAGCAAAACCATGAAAAGAGTGCATGGCGGGTTCTGAAGGCGGGCAATTGCCAGCCTTCCCGAAGGTTTGAACTCGCCTGAAATCATGGCGGGCTCATAAGGCGGGCAATTGCCAGCCTTCCTGAAGGTCTGAAAGCCGCCCAAAATCAAGACCAGTTGCATGGCGGGCTCTGAAGGCGAGCAATTGCCAGCCTTCCCGAAGGTATGAGCTCGCCGGATAGCAAGGCGACTTCGTGCGGCGGGCAATTGGCCGCCTACATCTCTTCTGAAGCCAAGGCGACTTCGCGCGGCGGGAAAGAAGTCTCCGAGAAGCTCGCCAAGGCACGGCAGGTTCGTGCGGCAGGAATGAGCCCACCCTAGGCACGTCCAAAGGCCAAAATTGGCACTTTTTGCCTCATCTGAAGAAAACATATATATATACTTCTCTCTCCTACTGAAAGGTAGTTACAAGTTACCACGGTACCAAGGTGACAAGTAGTGATAAATTAGCTTAGAATAATTCTTAGTAGTTTTTGGTTAAATTATCATAGAATAGATTAGTGATTCAAGTAGTTCATCACTTGTAATCTTGTAGCTAGAAGGTATTGATCTTAGAAGTACCTTGCTCATCAATCTCTTGAAGGTTATTTGTGATCATTGGGTTTGTATTGCTGTGGAAGAAGGAGAGGTCTTCCTTGATCCTTTGAGGGTAGTATTTCTTCCTTTTGTTCATTAATATGCTATACTTGATAATCATGTGTAACTAAACACTTTGTTGGGGAATTTATGAAAGTATTGATGTAATCACTTGTTACCACTTTTTCTTATATGCATCACTTGTGTTTGTATGCTTGAATTGATTAAATCATGCCATATATCTCATAATCTTAGAAGCATGGAGTTTGTTATTGTAAAGTGATAAAATACTAGTTCATGATATTTGAATTAAGTATGGTTAGTCAAAACTCCTAGATTAGAATGTGTTTGTTCATATAAAATCCTAAGAATACATTCTATCAATTTAGTTCCACAACTTACATTCCTTGATGATTAATCTAAACCTTAGATTAGATATTAAGTGAATGGTTGAGTGTACCAATTGTATAAATGGAACTACATGAGTGACTTGATCTTTGTTGCATAAAAGTGGTTATTTGTGGTGCATCATTACTGATTCATACATTCCCTAGCATCTTAGCTTATCAATTATAGTCTTTTATCATCGCATTAGTTTAATTCCGTAAAATACTCACTAATCCTAGCATTTACCAGTTACTCATTATTAGATTCCCTGTGGACGATACCCTTACTTTGTACACTATACTAGAATAACGACTTGTACGAATTGCAATAGGGTCATCAGACTCGCACGCCCCTTTAATATAACCGAGGTAGAATAGTTTAAATTATAGTGACATTTGTAGAACCGGTTTGGGCGTGTCACATACCGAGATTTCAACTCTATCTTTTGTGATCCCCATAAAAATATTCCTCTTTTCCCATTATCTAATCTAATCCCCACCATTCTTGAAACCCTAACCTCTCTCTAACCTCCCACTAACCAAAATCTCTGTCATAATCACAAACCTAACTTTCCCACCAACAACCATCCACATTTTGAGAATTAATTGAAGAGAGAAGAGGAGATTCACCAAGACCAAGGGAATCTCAAGTGCATTAAAGATCAAGAGGACTCTTGAAGACTTTCATGGGTTTTCTCTACATCCTGTCTCTCTTTTCTTTTATTTCTAATATGTGTAACTAAACCGTCATATTGGGGAATTGATGAGACAACTTATGTGATAATCCCATGTATTTGAGCTAGTCATATATTTTATAAATCCTCTCTCTTGGTATATTCTATTTTCATTGCCTTGAAGTTGCCATTTTACTTTACTAGTTAATATTGAGGTTCAATTTAGCTTGTTGTAAAGTGGTTCACATATGAAGGTTGTGGTTTAGAGTTTGAAGGGTTTTTAAACTCATTCTCCAACTTTTAGCATCCATGAATTTGAATATCTATGCTTTGAATGTTTTACATGGTATAAGACCTTGAAATTGTTCTTGAGAATCTTGTTTGGGTAAATACTCATAGTGAGGTTCACTTGGGTAGGAGCTTGAATTTATTCCTACTAAGACTCATAGTAGAGTTTACTTGAGTCAAGGTAGAATTTGTATGTTAATGAGTTAAATCAATTTAAGAACAAACCTTGAGTTTGATCAAAGTGCTTAATTGGACTAGTTCATAACATTAGGAAATCTTTTAGTTGTCAACTCAATTCCCCAATATCCATTCCTAAACTTTACACATACCACCTTAATTACTTGTTCTTTAATTATTGCTTAAATTTAGTTTAGTTTTCAAAACAATCTTCAAAAAACCAAAAATGAATTTAATCTTTCCGCACATAGTTAGATTAGTGTAAATATCTTAGTTATAACCAAGTATCCTCCTTTTCCCTGAGGAACAATCCTGCTTGCCATTATACATCTCACTCCGATTTGTGTATTCCAAGTGTGGAATTTTGATACTTGCAAAAGACCGATCATGGGGTATGGTGATTCTCAATATGGAAAATTGTGGATGTGGACAAAGTTTTGAGAATTCAAGCCAAAGGGGAGAATTGTTAGGTTTTGGCTTGTATTCTCGAATGAACCGAATGTTAACCAAACGAGACTCAACTGATGTGGAGCTTCCTGGAAACGTGGGATACGTTTGGAAGTTGGATTAGATGTCTGAGGGAATGATTGAAGATGAAAGCAGAAGAAAGAAGAAAACTGCTATCCCTATCGTTTTGGCTTTGACAGCGGTTGTAGGAGCAGTCGAAGCTGGGTTCGTAAAGATTGAAGGACCATTGTGCCTTGCGTTGTGGATTGCACAGCGGTAATGACAGCGATCGACATCCAGAGGTTTCCGCTGTGGGAAGCATTGTACTGCAGACAGCGGGACTCAAAGCGGTTTAACGGAAATTTACACGGATCAAGAAGTCTTCGATGGAAAAGGAAAAACAGTTTGTCTTCATACGGAATAGGAAGTCTTTGTGCTTGAAGGAAAAAGGAATACTCTTTACAAGAAGACTTGTCATAAAAGGAAATAGTATTTATGTGAAACAAGTAAGTCTTGTACGTTTAGGAGCAGGATTTCCTTTTATCTTAAACTCCCTGTAACTAGTATAAATAGACCTAATATCTATGTTATTAGATTTAAGGCTGTGGAGCAAAAGAACACCATGTAACATCAGAGAGAGTGTGGTGAGATCCAGGGAGACCCATGGGAATATCAGTGGATCAAGTTAGAGATCCGTGGGTGATATTCAGGGAAGACCTAGGGGATATTGGGGAGGTACTCGGTGAGGATCTTGTGAGTGTGGTTTGGGGTTGAGGTGAGAGAGAGAATCATAGAGTATACGGTTGTAACAATTTATCATATAGTGGAACTTTCTCTGTTGTCATGACGGCCCGTGGTTTTTTACCTGTTTTGGGTTTTTCCATGTATATCTTGTGTTGTGATTGTTTATTTTCTCTCATCTGTTTTTTCTGCTATATTGACGTTATTAATTGCTATGAGTTATGGGCGAGTATTAGGCACAACGTTTCCGCGTTCATCGATTCAGAATCCCCAACAAGTTAGATCTGGTTTATGTGATGTGAATTTGCAAATTTTATTGTTATTTTTCCTTAACACAAACACACATTGATTCTATTTACATAATTTCCTATTGGTACATTTTCTTTTAGAAGTTTAAGAATCATATTTTTGCTTTAAAAAATAATAATAAATCATATTTTGATATTAGTATATGGATTTTCTGCAAGTTCATTTTCAATTGCAGGTTTCATTGACTTGCTTTGGTAAATTACAGTAATTTGTATGATTTGGACAGGTTTTGCAGTAAAGATTCGTGGAAAAAAATATATATATGATAATAATAAATAAAAAAACTTTGTGAGTATAACCTAAAAAGTTAGCATGTATAATTGGAAAAAAAAAAAAAAAAAAAAAAAATTCCGAAGCAACACCTTTATCATAGTAGAGTGTAGAATCCAAAAAATATATATATATATTATTATTATTTTTTTTTTTTTTTTTTGGATTATACATGCAAAATAACAACAACAACAACAAATATAAAATAAAATAAAATTGTAAGATCTCCATCCTCAAAACCTGTTTTTATATTTAAACATGTTCAATTTTAAGTTTAGGTATTAAAAATTATATTGACAACGTATTTAATATATACATATATATAATGCAAAGACTTATTTTCTTGATTTTTTCCCCCAAAAAAGCTAACTTTACTGACCGTAAAATGGTGTGTAATTAATACAATTCAACTGAAAACAAAATGTACAAATTATTTGTGTAGATGAATACGAAATTACGTATTTCTGGTTTGTGGCATCAGCCTCGGAGTTAGTGTGCAATGGTGGCCTGTTGGCACTTGGCAGGCTAAAAAGTTGAGTATTGGTGTTTTTCTTTGAACCCATAAAGCGCTGCAAACAACACTCATGTTTTGATGAGGTTTAACATACTTGCATCCAGATGTTCCAAAATCGTTTTTCCACACCCACACCCCTTACACTTAACTGACGTTAACCAATCTGTTAGAATTGATATATTTGAATTGAGAAAAGTCCAAAAAGCCGTAATATAACTTAATGTTTAAAAATACAATAAAATATTATTAAAAATTTGGATGTTAAATTACTTTTAAAAAATAAATATGAAGGCTCCTGTGCCTTTATAGTCATATGTAAATCAAAGTATCATTTAAAAAATATTAAAATATTAAATACAAAAAATAATATAAAATTTCCTGAAAATAATATAGAATATTAAAATATATATGAAAAAAAAAAAAACAATTAAAATTGCTTGCAATCCTCTATTTTATTTTTTTGATAAGTTATTTCATTTTATCTGAAAAAAAAAAATTGAACTATTTTTATCTGTAATAAAAGGGTTAATTGCACAAATATACCCTCTATTTATCTAATAAAGCAAATTTTCAAATAAATGCCTTATTCAAACACAAACATCCCAATTGAAATGTGTTTGGGAAATGGAAAGTCAATAGTGCCCTTGGGTAAAAGAGAGAGGTTATTTTTGTGGGTAAATTTTGCAAACAACCCTGAATTTAAGTGTAATTATATAAATATTCATTTTTATCTAATAATTACATATATATATACCCTATCGCCATTTAACTTTTGTTAACTTTAACCTTTACCCACATTTGTATCCCGAAATGACTAAACTACCCTTGAAAACTTATTTATCTTTTCTTTTATTATTTAAAAATATTTAAAAATATTTACTTAAAAAATTGAAAAAATCGGTACAATTGAAAAAATGTATCATTTATTTTAACATGATCAAAACCCACAAAACTAGAAAAATGGCTATGTTTAGAGGGTTTTGATTTTGTTTAGTGAGTTTTAATTAAATATTTTTTAATATATTTAAATAATAAAATAAAAGATAAATAAGTTTTCAAGGGTAGTTTAGTCATTTTGAGATACAAATATGGTTAAAGGTTAAAGTTAACAAAAGTCAACTGACGATAGAATATATTTATGTAATTATTAGAAAAAAAAATGAATATTTATACAATTACACCTAAATTCAGGGTGGTTGTGAAATTTACCCACCAAAATAACCTCTCCATTTTACCCAAGGGCACTATTGACTTTCCATACCCCAAGCACATTCCAATTGGGATGTTTGTGTTTGAATATGGTATTCGTTTAAAAATTTACTTTATTAGATAAATAGTGGTATGTTTGTACAATTAACCCTCAATAAAAAGACTTTGATACCCCTACAACGTTAGTTGCTTATTGGTATCTGTTAAGTCAAAGGGGTGTGATTGTGGAAAAACAATTTTGGGACATCTGGGTACAATCATGTTAAACCTCAAAGGTTGTGAGTACAATTCATCCTTGGAGAAAAGACCCCTTTTCAATGAGTGCAACTTTGCTCACCCATACTAACTAGAGGTAACCATTACCTCCCACCCCAAGTGTTGACACGTGTCCTAAACTTAAGTTTGGGACACGTGTCAACACTTGGGGTGGGGGGTAATGGTTCACCCTAGTTAGTATGGGTGAGCAAAAATGCACTCCTTTTCAATCCTACACCTCAATCATCAACCATTTATCCCAATCATTAATTTGGTTATATTAAAAAATAAAAATAAATAAAAAATAAAAAATAAAAAATAAAAAAAACAATTCTACAATTTTAATGGGTTTTTGGCTAATTAAAGAAAAGGGTGGTTTTAGTTAGTTGCATGAGAATTTATTTAATTCTCAAACAACCGACTTTTTATTTTAATTCAAAATTTCCCTGAAGAAAATGCAGCTTCCATTGCAAATAGTGCCAACATATGTAGCATATTCTGAATGTTATAAACACTACATCACCAAAGAAAACAACTCAAGCCTTGGCTTAAATAATAAATGCTCAAATATCATGCCTCATAATTCAAGTGATGTATAAGTGTGGATTTGAGCACATTGAATTGAAGATTATGATTAAACAAACACAATAAAATCCTTTTTTATGACAACACAAAGTTAGCTGCCATTTGAGAAACCTTAAGTTCCTGAACAAATTTGCCTACAAACATAAATCAATTGAGAGGTGAACACTGAACAGGTTGTTTTCCCATGGTCTCTAATATGATCCAAAATCCTCGGAAGTTGCTCCTCTCTTCCGCTTGAAGATCAACTGTAGCATTTCTGTTTAGCTGAATAAAGGCAACTGTAGTGAATTTTTCATTAATAGAAAAATGCAGATGAACTAGAGTTTTAATTCATGGAACAAAAGAAAAGGTACTATTTTGGTCATCCAATGTGTGGATAGAAAATTCATGTTGATTTTCTTGGATTTCAAAGCTAATACTAAGAAATCAAGGACAAAAAAATGAAATCTCTCAATAGAATATTCTGGGATCTATGAATCCAAAATTTAAATTCATTCAAATACGAAATAAAAGGTTTCAACGGGTCATTCTACACTTGAGACTTGAGAGCGATGACCACAAGAAATGCCTTCACCACATCTGAGTATAGAGTCGTAGTGACACTAAGCACAATACCAGGGCAGGTAAACTCTTGAAGAGTAATTGGAGGATAGCATCAAAATACAGATAAAGACAAGGAGATAAAATTTAAATAATCATAATATATTTGAAAGATTTAAATTAACAATAACAAATTTGAAAGGAACTAGTTAAATATTTCACCTCACTGTATTGACAATCCGGAAGAAATGCAAAGTTTTGAGTCAACCCCACCACTGATGACACTGTCACTTCTCCACCAGTCAGCACATATTACCTAAAATACAGCAAAGGCCACAATGTTACTAAAGTTCGGTTGTTTGCATGACGCATAGAAATAAAATGAATAAATAACATCATACCTTGTCTTTGTGAGAATCAATAACAGCCAGAGGCCACTGCAACAGGAAAAACAAAATACATTATTCAGTATTCATAAAATAACATAAAGTTGATGCTATCCTATGGATAGAGGCATTAATGAAAACCAGAAGACAAGATGTGATACATACCGCAGTTCTTAGATCCCACAACATAACTTTCCCATCATATGATGCAGAAATCAAATGGAACCACGAATTATCATGCCACTTGCATGCCGAAATCCAAGAATTGTGAGATGAAAACTGAAACACAGGAGCAGATGTTCCTACAAAAATAATAATAATGTGAGATACAAATACATGCTTGTTTGTTTGTAAGTTTGCATATATATATATATATATATATATAGATTTTCTTTTATCAATTCGTCCTGACAATAAATATATCAGGACGAATAATGTGGACTATTAGATTTACATACTTTGACTCAAAGTGTATGCACTTATAAAAACATCTCCATAATCTATGATCCACATTCTTTATCCTACTGACAATAGAAAGACTGTATATATATATATACACATACATGTGAATGCATAAATGTGCATGTGTGCGTGTGTTGAGATCAAGAGAGAGAGAGAGGACCTGGTTTGCGAGGATCCCATATTCTAAGAATTGGGTCAGAACCACCAGCGGCAATGAGGGCAGAACCTTCACCTCCAACATCAATGCAATTGAGAACTTTCCCACAGAACTGTGCAAAGGAGAATATATCATTTAAACTTCAAGTGAGCAACTTTTACTCCATTACTTGAACAAAAGTGTGGAGGAAAACCTTAACAGGTAAAACCTTGGAAATAACATTCTATCAAATGGAAGGAAAAACTAGGAAAATAAATATGTTTTTTTTTTTTTTTTGACAGCTCACCTGAGCAGAAACAAGAACAAAGGAGCCCAGAAACAGCTACGAAACAAACAGAGCTAAACCCGAGAAAGGGAAACACAAACAAAAAAATCAACACTAGCTCTGACGATCATTGAAGATGTCTCCAAGGGAGGCCCTCTTTAACATTGCATGTGGCTACAATCTAATGCCAATGGTAACTTATTAAATAACCCTCACAACATCCTTTGAGCGGGGTTAATTTACTTTGTAACGGTGTTTGGAGGTAGGATCGGGTGCTTGGTAAAAGAAATGACCTAAAGAAAGGCAGAATTGCCTGGTTCCATAATTATTGCTCATTTATTTTCCCAAAGCATACGAAACAGTGCTTTGCAACCAGGGTTGTTTTGGCTTTCAATCCATCAAGTTGCATGCATAGGTGTGATTGATGGTGCAGCATTTGCTGGCTTAAAAACATTTTGAAAACCCAATCACAAATCAGTAGTCTTTTCATTTAAGAATTTCCTAGGAGAAAAGTGCATAGAATGACTTCATGAGTTTATTTCATAAAAGTTTTATGCCACAGCCCTTACAAACAGATGGGTTTGATAAACAAGCTGGAAGCCTGGAATATCAACGGTTTGATACATTGAGACTTCATTTTTCATTTTACCTGATGAGTTCAACTCATCAGGATTTCATTTCCAATAGTTTCCTGAGAAAACAAAACCATAAATCCTCTAGGTCGAGTTCAAAATAGGATCAAGTACATGACAGGATTTTTAACAAAAGAATGTATTTTCTACCATATAAGTATATAACTAGATGCAGCTTAAAAAAAAAGTATATAACTTGATGCAAAAAAACCCACACATGCAAAAGAGGCGAGAGAAAGAGAGATTGATTCCACATACTATATCTGAAACATCTTTGCCCGTCTCGACATCCCATCTCCTAACAGAATGATCCCACGATGCAGAATAGATTGTTTCGTGTTGTGGCCAAACCACAGATGATACGCATTGTGTATGACCCACAAGTGTAGACACAGCTTCCCCCTAAATATAAAGGAAATATTATACGTATATTAACATGGATGACCCACCAAATAACATAAAACATCATTAAGCAGCAAGTCAAGATCACAACAGACTCATAAAAGGAATGTAACATGAAAAGCAAAGAATCTGAGAAGGCCAAAAAGCAGAAAGTTCAAGTTCGATGTTTAACTTTCACAGATATTTTACAGTTCTTTATAATGATGATAATGGTATCAATTGTCAAGATCAATGCATCAATTCTACAACCAATAAGGGGGCGTTTGGCTTTGCCTTAGAACAGGATCTTTAATTTCTGTTTGACATAGCAATGAAATATGTACATATCCTCCCTGTGGCATATGCTTATTTCCTTTCTGTATGCTATCTTTAAAAATTCACATGAACACAGGAAGAGATTGAGAATCTAACAAACAACAAAATTTTACATTTATCACTGGCTTTATCTTACGAGTTGTTCAAAGGATTGTCCATCATAAGCCTTGGGAAAATACCGGATAGAAATTTAAGCAACACTGGAAATTCAAATGCACCCAATGAAACCCAAAAATATGTAATACCTCAAATTGGGATTCGTCCGCTTGATTATTCACTTTTCTTTTCTTAGTCGACACTTGATCACCTTCTGCATCAGACTCATTCGTCCGCCATAAATTTATTGAACAATCCCATGAGCCGGAACAAATCTAAATGCACAAAAGAAAATAGATGGAAACAATGAATTTAATGGCAATAATCAAAAGAAAATTTTATCAACAAATACAGTTGTGCAAGAGTAACTAGACCATGTCTCCTGATGTATGTGCTGCAATGCTTTGTACTGAAGCTTTATGCCCACGCAAGATTTTGAATGCATTTATCTTCTTGGGATGATTAATGAGATCCTCAGCATCAAACTTTACAAGAAAGGGAATATAATTAGTCAGGGAACTGAATTTCCACCTTAAATCAGAAGTTTCTTCCAATTACCTTCCATAGTCTCAGGGTTTGATCCTTTGAAGCAGTGGCTACAGTAACATTTTTCAAACCTGCATTTGCAACACAAAATAACCAATATCAAACCAAAGAAGAAGCTAATTGTTGAGATTCTTTTTTAATTAGTCCTAAATGATAGGGATTGTGTTTTTTAATAAAGAGATTTGGTTCTCAAATCTTTCCTTTAGTGTTTCCTTGTTTAGTGGGGTGATTATTTTTTGTTAGGGAAGTAATCATATCCCTGATTTCGTGGCAGATTAGGTGCTGCCCCTTCTTGTATATATTCTTGTAAATATTAGCTGTTATTCATTGAAAAGAAATAACAAGAGAAATATTCTTCTCTCATTAAAATCTTCATGGTATCAGAGCAGTCTCTGAAACCCTAAAAATCTCATATGATGGTTATAGAAAAGCCAACCTCATCCTCAAAAGTTACTTCCAGTCCGGAACCTCTCATATCAAATAATAATGGAGGATCGAACGGTTCCCATTTTCCTCATCTCCCCATTACAGGTCATAAACTGAATGGGCATAATTACCATCGAAGCAATTTAGCATCCAACAATGAACCCTCAAATCCAACCGAACCCACTCCTTTCAACAAGGAACAGATGGAAGTGCTGCACAAATTCTTCTACCAGCCACAACATAATTCTGTGATTGGATCTGGTACATTAGCTCAAAAAGGTAATTTTCGAAGTGCTTTGAATGTAAATAGAGAAAAATTGAGTCACTGGATAGTGGACTCAGGAGCTTCAGACCACATGACTGGAGATTCAGGTATTTTTAACCAATACAGCCCATGTCATGATAATTTTTCTGTTCGGATAGCCGATGGGTCTCTCTCAAAGGTGGCTGGTATAGGTTCGGTAATGGTGTCAAAGGATCTAATTCTTAAATCTGTTCTACTGGTTCCGAATTTGGATTGTAATTTGCTGTCAATTAGCAAACTCACCCAAGAGCTAAATTGTGTTGCTAAGTTTTTCCCTCGATACTGTGAATTTCAGGACTTGGATTCGGGGAAGATGATTGTCAATGCTAAGATGTGCTCGGGACTCTATCTCCTCCAAGTTCCTAATTATCCTATCAGACAAACTCACAAGGCAGATTGTGTCTCCCTAAAGAGTCAATCTAGTTCTTATTCTCATTCGGTTTTTAAATCGAATAATGATAGTGCTGTTATGTTATGGCACTACAGATTAGGTCATCCAAATTTCTCGTATCTTGAAAAAATCTTCCCTTCATTGTTCGTTAATAAAAGTTCCAAATTTTTTCAATGTGAAGTGTGTCAATTGTCTAAACATACACGAAATGTCTATCCAAATCAATCTTATAAATCATCTCATCCATTCTCTATGATTCACAGTGATGTTTGGGGACCGTCTAGGGTTAATAATGTTACAGGTGCTAGATGGTTTGTTTTGTTTATTGATGATCACACTAGAGTTTGTTGGATATTTCTCATGAAAGAAAAAACTGAAGTCAGTAAAATTTTCAAAAGCTTTCACAAAATGGTTCAGACTCAATTTCAAGCCAAAATACAAATTTTAAGAATTGACAATGGAAAAGAGTATTTCAACTCTGTTCTTGGAGACTACTTATTAAGCGAAGGTATAACACATCAAAGCTCATGTGTTGATACACCTCAGCAAAATGGGGTCTCTGAGAGAAAAAATAGACACATTCTTGAAGTTGCTAGGGCACTTATGTTCTCCACTAATGTTCCTAAATATTTTTGGGGAGAGGCTGTTCTTACAGCATCTTATCTCATTAATAGGATGCCCTCATGTGTCTTAAATTTTCAAACCCCTTGTCAAGTTCTTCTCCATCATTTTCCTAGTACTAGGATTATTTCCAGTATTCCCACAAAAATATTTGGGTGCTCCGCTTTTGTTCATATTTATGATCACCATAGGAGCAAACTTGATCCAAAATCAATTAAATGTATTTTTGTAGGATACTCTCCCACTCAGAAAGGCTACAAATGTTTCTCACCTGTTACTAGAAAATTTTATTGTTCACTGGATGTCACCTTTCTAGAAAATCAGCCTTATTTTCCCAAAACCAATATTCAGGGGGAGAGCCCTGAGAGAGAATATCAGTTTTGGGATGATCAAACTTCTCATTTAATCACTCCTCACATAACCGTGTCTCCTACTCCTCACAAAACTCCCGAGTCTCCTACTCCCAAGTCTCCTGGTACTTCTAGATCTCCTAGTCATTTAAATGAATCAGAACAGCCCGACATTCCCTCTACTTCTCACCTGCCCGAACAACTAAATAGTCCTGCTAAGTCTCCTAGTCCACCAAGTTCTGATCTGACTCAATCTAAAAACACTAGCGAGCTTATTGTGTATACCAGGAAAAAGAAACCTCAAAAAGAAATAGAGGAGCAAACACATCTTGAGCAAGGCCAAGAGACTGACCCGAATTATCAAGTCTTGGAGTCTGAACAGAACACAAACTCCTCTGAGACTACCCAAGGTAATCCTATCTTTGATCCTCTTCAGATTGAGAATGAGACTATTAATTCTGATCAACCTATTGCTTTGAGAAAAGGGATTAGAGAGTGCAGAAAGTCGTCCCCTATACCCAATGGAAAACTTTAGTTCCTATGCAGGGCTGTCTCCTAGTTTTCGAGCCTTTGTGACCAACTTATCCAAGATACAAATCCCAAATAATATACAAGAAGCACTAAAAATATCAGAATGGAGGACTGCAGTTTTTGAAGAAGTTCAGGCCTTAGAGAAAAATGGAACTTGGGAACTCTCAGAGTTACCAGGTGGAAAATCTCCAGTTGGGTGTAAGTGGATCTTCACAGTAAAGCATAAGGCAGATGGTAGTGTGGAAAGGTTCAAAGCCCGTCTAGTTGCAAAGGGGTTCACTCAATCCTATGGAATCGATTACCAAGAGACATTTGCTCCGGTTGCTAAACTGAATACTATTCGGGTCTTATTGTCCTTAGCAGCCAACTTAGATTGGCCTCTTCACCAACTAGACGTCAAGAATGCGTTTCTGAATGGAGACTTGGAGGAAGAGGTATACATGGAGATTCCTCCAGGCCTTGAGACTCAAGCTAATATCAACAAAGTTTGCAAACTCAAAAAGTCACTGTATGGTCTCAAACAGTCTCCTCGGGCATGGTTTGATAGATTTACAAGGGTAGTAAAGAAGAATGGGTACTCTCAGTGTCAGACTGATCATACTCTATTTGTTAAACATTCTTCTAAGGGAAAGACAGCTATCCTGATTGTTTATGTAGATGATATTGTCCTAACCGGGGATTATGAAGAGGAGATGGGTAGACTGAAAAGTGTTCTAAAAAGGGAGTTTGAGATCAAAGATTTGGATAACCTCAAGTACTTCCTTGGTATGGAAGTCGCTCGGTCAAAAAGAGGTATCCCTATTTCCCAACATAAGTATGTTTTAGACTTATTAAAAGAAACAGGAATGTTGGATTGCAAACCAACCGATACCCCCATGGACTACACATGTAAATTGGGCTCAATTGAAGGTAGTGCTCCGGTGGACAAAGGAAGGTATCAAAGACTTGTGGGGAAGCTTATATACCTATCTCACACACGACCGGATATTGGGTTCCCTGTGAGTGTTGTGAGTCAATTTATGAACAATCCAACCGAAGAGCATATGAATGCAGTCTATAGGATTCTGCGGTATCTGAAAATGACACCAGGAAAAGGCTTGTATTTCCAGAAAACAGTAAGCAAAGACATTGAGATGTTTTCAGATGCTGACTGGGCTAGTTCAGTAGTAGACAGGCGATCAACTTCAGGGTAATGTACGTTTGTGTGGGGGAATTTGGTCACCTGGCGAAGCAAAAAACAATCAGTTGTGTCTCGTAGCAGTGCAGAAGCAGAGTTCAGGGCAATGTCACATGGTATATGTGAAGGAATTTGGTTGAAAAGACTATTGGTAGAACTGAAAATACCATTTGAGAAGCCTATGAAAATGTACTGTGATAACCAGGCTGCCATAAACATTGCCAAGAATCCAGTACATCATGACTGAACAAAACACGTGGAGATAGATCGCCATTTCATCAAAGAAAAGATTGAGGAAGGAATCATCAAACTGTTGTACACACCAACAGCTCTTCAGACAGCAGGCATCCTAACTAAAGCTCTTCCTAGAACTCATTTTGACGACCTATGTTGCAAGCTGGGTATGATCAACATATACTACCCAGCTTGAGGGGGAGTGTTGAGATTCTGTTTTAATTAGTCCTAAATGATAGGGATTGTGTTTTTTAATAAAGAGATTTGGTTCTCAAATCTTTCCTTTAGTGTTTCCTTGTTTAGTGGGGTGATTATTTTTTGTTAGGGAAGTAATCATATCCCTGATTTCGTGGCAGATTAGGTGCTGCCCCTTCTTGTATATATTCTTGTAAATATTAGCTGTTGTTCATTGAAAAGAAATAACAAGAGAAATATTCTTCTCTCATTAAAATCTTCACTAATTACGTACATAACTACAAGTATACACACTTGGCAGTAGACAGATCAATAATGATAAAGCATTCTAAGTAAGATGAAGGGGTGTACTAATTTAATCATCTTACAACTAAACATTGGACATTTCCTGGTATTATAATTCAATGATCAAGCATCCAATACAACATCTTGAAGAAAATAGATGTCAAAGCTTAGAATATGGGAAAAAACTGCAACACAAAATAACCAATATCAAACCAAAGAAGAAGCTAATTACGTACATAACTACAAGTATACACACTTGGCAGTAGACAGATCAATAATGATAAAGCATTCTAAGTAAGATGAAGGGGTGTACTAATTTAATCATCTTACAACTAAACATTGGACATATCCTGGTATTATAATTCAATGATCAAGCATCCAATACAACATCTTGAAGAAAATAGATGTCAAAGCTTAGAATATGGGAAAAAACATGCGCAGATTCTATGATATACCCAGCAAACATTTACTGTCTGCAGACTTTTGATTGATTTGTTAATTTGGATAAATTCATTTACAAGTCACCATTTGCCAAATATTTTTACTAAGTTTGGTGTAACATCTTTACATGTTGAAGTTGAAAACATTAATTATCATCTATGTCTGCACTTTGCAAGAAATGAAGTATAGCTGCTGATTTAATTATGAGAAAAACAGTCAATTATGGACAGCCATCAAAAATGGATTTTTTTCAGAACAGCAACAGAAATAAAGTATATAGTAGGCAGCAAGTGATCTGATGACACCAAATATTTTCCAGATCACCAAAGATGGTCAACATCAGCTCATACCATCTGACTTCAGGAATCTAATAGATGAAACTGCACCGCTGTGTCCTTCCAATATATGTGTACACGATCCTGCAGCTTTCCATACCCTAAAAATCAAAATTCAGAATTAAGATATGTTAAATATATTGAAATGCCAAGGTAGAGAAAAACATTAGGCAAAAAGTTCAAAAAAGGATATTTACCTTCCTAAATTGTCATAGGAACCAGCTAAGATGAACCTGCCAAATACACAAATTTGCACAATTTTTTGATAAATATAATTTCTATCGACAAAATAAAGAACATATAGTTACTAAAGGCACAAGGGGCATCAAAATGCAAGGGTCCCTGGAGCCCGAGGCGCGAGACGCAAGGCGCAAGGCAAGGCACACGCTTGATTGAAGCGAGGCGCAAAAAAGGTGCATAATAGCTTTCTATGAATTTCCCAATGGGAATAATTCATAAAAATTGAATTGACCAAATTTATACTATAAATTTCAAGTTACTAAATTGAATGTAAGGTTTAGAACTTTACAAACTATGAATAACACATCATAATTCGTAAAGAAATTAACATGCAATCATCATATTAACAACAAGGACTCAAAGTTGCAAACACATTAAAAAGAAAAAAAAAAAAAAGAAAAAAAACCCAAAGATGTTCAAATTAGTTTCTAGGCTCTAGCTATCCCCAACTCAATAAAACCAACTTCATAACATCATCAATAACTGTGAACATGCCAAGAAAGAAACATATAGGGGGATTTTTTGGTGACTCTATGACATCTAATGCGGAAAGATATAACAAAATATACTAAAGAGATGGGAGTACCAAGATGAGACAGGGGCTGTTTTGGTAATCTTAACAGTTGCAAAGTGAAATGTGTGAATAATACTTGTAACAATGCCACTAGTGAGCACATTTTATGACATATTTATTACCCTTAAATTTAGTTTTTATTAGTCAATTTCTTTTTAACATTTATTTTGATGTAACAAAATTGAAAAAAAAAAAGTTGTAGTCTTGAATTTGGAAGGAAAGTTAAGGGATATTATTAAAAAAATAAAAAATAATAAATAAAAAATAAATAAAAAAAATTAAAAAAAAAAAAAACCCTCTGGTTTGACATATTAGTCAAAAGTTTAAACCCACCCTCTAGTTTCAATTTTGGCCAAAAAAACATGGTAAACACCTTATATTAACATTTTTAACCAAAAAAATATTTTACCCTTCTATTAAATATAAAAAAAAATTTTAAAAAAAATAATAACTTAGGTAAAACGTTTAAAAATATTTAAAAAGGAAGAAAAATAAAATTAAAGTCGACTAATGAAAATGAAACGTGAACTAGTATGCAAGGACTACGTCACTAAGGTATCAGAATTCACTACCATTAATTTTGTAATTTTTAGATTAATTATCTATTAATTCCAAATTTTAGGAAAGCAATTTAGAAACCATTTTATTGTTTTCCTAAAATAATTCACTAACACACATTGAAAATCTTCATCAATTTTGAATTCTAATCCTAAGCATTTTATGCATCCAATTGATGGAAAACATAAAATCAAAGGCATTTGTGGGTAAGCATAAGAAATCCAAGTATAAATTAATTAAAATGTTTTTATACCGAAAATACATGATATTAATGGTGAAAACAAACTATTTGAATTAACCTAAATGAAAGTAGAATCCTTTAACATTTACAAACATTGCAAACGGGAATCAACAATAAACAATCATGAAAATAATAATGGGATTTTATCTTAACCTTAATAAAAAGAGAAATTAAAAATGCATAAATGAGACTAAAACAAGAAATGAAATCAAATCAAGGTGGGTAACATGGCTAGCCATTTTAATCATAGGATGAAGGAGGCTGTGGCAATTGGTTGGAGAAGCCCAATGAACTCAAAGAATGAAAGAAAGCACAGCCAAAGGTGGCCTCATGCATTGTTTCTCATTAAAAGAACAAGTCACCAAGGCCCATTTTCTTTTATTTTATATTAATAAGCATGGTTTTATTTCATATTGATAAGCATGGGCTGTAGATGTGTAACGCATGTAAGAGACAAAGGTATACAAAGCAAGTAAATCCACACATACTCTAACGGAAGCAACAAATGTTTGGGAGCTGGGTATATAAATGCCGAGAATAGACATAAATTGGAGGCTGTTGCTTTTGAAAAAGAAATAGAAACTAAACAACCATTTGCATAGAATCAGCCTGGAGCTGGAGAAGGGAAATGGCCCCAACTTTGGGCACTTGGAGACTTTGGTGCTGCAACTAAGGATTAAAACCACCAGCAATTTTATCTTACTCCGGTTCCATTTTATTTCTTGTTCAAGTTTCATTTAAGCATTTTTTAATTTCTCTCGTATTAAGGTTAAGATAAAGTCATAAAACCACATAATATAGAATTTTTCATGATTATTTATTGTTGATTTCATTGTAAATGTTCAAGGGTTTAAGTTCATTTAGGTTAATTTAAATCATTTCTTTTCAGCAATCACCATTAATAACATGTATTTTTAGTAGTTACCATTTTTAATTAATCTATACTTGGATTTATCTTATTTACACACAAATGTCTTTGATTTTTTGTTTTAGATCAACTGGATATATAAAATGTTTAGGGTTTCTACTTTAAAGCAAAGTAAAATCTCAAATTGATGATTTTCAATATGCTTAAATGTTCAAGGAAATAAGCAATAGATTCGTTTCTAAATTGCTTTCCTAAAATTGGGAATTTTAAAATTACAAATTAACAGTGATGAATTTTTGTATGTTAGTACTCATTTACTAATTTATATTTCTACTTCATTAGCCGATTATAATCTCATTTGTCTTTATTTCATTAACGTAAAATAGAATTCTTTTTATTAGTTGTAGATAAATTTGGTTAACTAGGTTAGATTTAATTTTGATCTAAGTTTGGATAAATTTTCATTACTTTTCAAGCAATCCCTATTCGTTCAACCTTGTATCCAATAATCTATACTCAACTAGATTTGCGCACTTGCAAGTAATTTAAAATTTGACAACAATTGTGAATACTAACCAACTGTTATGCTGATTTTGGATAATAAAATTGATGATGAGTTGAAATGAATTTGTAAATTATGACTATTAATATGAAACTAAGTGCAATTAATGTAGATAACAAGAAAAAATAAAGAAAGAGAATTAAGAATCAATTATCTTCCAATTCTTATCTCTCCCTACATTGCTTGTAAAAGACTTGCTTATTTATAAGTGTTAAAACATAAGAGACGGGGGGAAGGAGATAATCGAGTTGTCACATTTATTCAATCAATAGTAAAATTATATATACACTAGACCTAGAGTAGAGAAAGTAAATGGAATCAATCTACAATCAATCTAATGCTAATTGAATCAATCTAGAGCTGATTGACAGCGCAATCTATTAGCTAATTGATGAATAATTGATAATTGACTTAAACAGTAAGCAATAGTGAATCCTAATCTAACAAGGAAACAAGTCCCAACTCAACCAAAAAACACGTGTTGTTTCTTTGCTCTTCCACAACTAGTATAAAATGAATGCTTGTTTTATGGTGTTCACCATAGTTACCAAGGGGTATGGAGAATATGTACATGAGGCAACTTTTAAGTGTGGAAAAACTGCCAGTCAAAGACTCCTAAGTGCATTTTTTTCTTTTCTTTTTTTTTTTCTTTTTTTTTTTTTTTTTCTTTTTTTTGTTGGAACATTCACTGTTAAAATTACAAATATATGTCTATACAGGTTTCCTGCATCAATAGACAAGGTAGGATAAGAAAAAAGGAAGTTTCCAGCCTCAATTTGATCCAATAGGACCAATACTGCAACAGCCCATAAATTTCAAATATATAGACACCACAAAGCACAAGCTACATAAAAGAGAGCTCTTTATTTTTAATAAAAGAGCATGATCTATTATTCAAGAATCACTAGTCAACCAATCCTAGATCTCTGTATAATAAGAACCAAAAAGAAGTGCCTAACCTAAGCCTGGAGTAACAGAAATGTAAAACAGTAACTGCAGCATATGTGCCTTGATTTAGAAATACCATATATACTGAGGAAGACTAAGAAGCAATAGGTTCCTAACAAAGAGACCACATAATCAGAAACCAACATTCTGAGTCGGCTATCATGACAAATTATGTTTAATAAGATCACTAAGAGTGTAAAAGCTAATGAATATGGGAGGAAATCATTGACTCGATGATTGTGCATATTAAGTCTTCTGGGGAGTATCAGTCTGCAATTACAAAAATGCAAGTCATCTACTGTTCCAATCTCTGGCGGCCTTGTCGTGTCTATGATTGATTTACCAACAACATTTAGATAAACATATATATGAGAACCATACCCAACATTTACACAAATTGACATACATACCCAGGATGAGAACCATCAACTGCACTGACCCAGTCATCATGTAAACAAGGTTCTTCCTCTTTCTGAGGCACCACAGCCTTTATGTATTCAATTTCCAGTACCTTCTCCTGTAATAGGGTCAAAGACTCGAATAAACAACTAAAAAAAAACATAAACCTATGTAATAAAATGACTTTTCTTCAAAACCAAAGATCTTATAAGCTTCATTTTTATTTTTATTTTTGCAAGCACCCATCAACAAAACCATAGATAAAACACACAAATACAATACCGCAGAAATGCCCTTCGCGAGAAGAAACTGCTCAAGCGACATCCTAACCAGCTCGCCATTGATCAAAAAGTCAAACGGCTCAGATTTCCACTCAGGATTCACTTAACACAACAAAAGCAAACAATTAAAATGAAATATAATAAAATCTTAAATGGTTTTAATTGTCAGCAACACAAAAGAGAAACAAAAGTACCAGATTGAAGCAGGTTGTTAACGACAGAAGAGAGACCAAAACGAGTGAGATTGGAAGGGATTGCAATGGAAGTGTTTGGAACTTTAAGTGGAGCTTTCAGCTTTGTTACGAACCGAACTTGAGCGCGTCTCAGAGTTTTTTCGTCCTGTTCTAGTGTTTCTATGTTGAACTCCATTGTCTTTCTTCTTCCTTTGAATGATTTGATTCGCAGAGTAGCAGACTCAGCTAGGGTTTTAGAAAGAGAGGAGGGAAGCTAGGGTTTTATACTTTTTGGCATGGAATTGAAAACAAATTGTCCAATGGCAACTCAAAACGCACCGTTTTGTGAGTTTTAATCTGGAAGTAATTATTTGTTACCTTCCCTAGGTTTGACAATTGACACTCAAAAACAACTTTATTACAAATTGACACTAACCTCCCCTGAAACTAAAGGTCAACCAAAGTTGACTGTTATCTTTAATGTCTTAAAGGGCAATATAATCATTTTAAAGTAAAAGAACTATCAAATGTCTTTTTCAGCCACTAGCATTAAATGAATGTGACATTTTAATAATTTTAAATATTAATATAATTAATTAAAACATATAAAAAAAATGAAAAAGACAAGATAAAATATGGTTTTGGTTTTGAATCGGCGCCAAACATAGAACAAACTCATTTTCTCTCTAAAAGTAAACCACTTCACATTCTCTCTCTCTCTAAATTTTCACTAAATCCACTAACATCTTCACCAAAACAAGATTTTCATCATTGTTTCCTTTGTTTCACATTAGCCGTGTGGTGTGGAAGTCGAAGAACCAGTCGACAGAAGCGAAAATTAGGTATTTTAAGGTTCAAACTCTGTATTTTTTATTATTATTTTTTTTTATGTATGAATGCTTATTTTTGTTTTTCTTGTGATTATTGGTGCATTCACCGGTTAGTTCATTTGGATTATTAATTGGTTTTTTATTTAATCATTATTTTGGGGTGTGCCTTTATTGCTGTTGAGGGGTGTTGCGGTCTGTGCGTTTTTTGGTGGTCTTCTAGGGGCTGTTTTGGGTGGTGGGGCACTGTAGTTCTTGATGCTTTGTTGTCTTTTGTTTTGAATAATGACTCTGTTTTGTGGGGGCTTACTTTGTTTTTTGGCTTGCTTCGTACTTTGACTTGTGCCTTGTGGCTCCTCTTGGGCTGCCTTTTTGGCTTTCAATAATACTTACTGTTTCAAAAAAAAAAAGTCTAACAAATAATATTTTTTTTTTATCATTTATTATTTCTCAGTTTTAGTTTGTTTGTGTGCATTTAATTTCAGTTTTGGTTTGATTTTAAATGTTAGGGATTTTATTAATGTCGTTGTTTTGGTGAATAAACATACTATTATGTATGAATGTGTTCATTGTTATTATTATTTTTTATTATGTATGATTGTGTTTGGTTTGAAACAAAGTTATTATGGCTCTGTTTTAGTGTATATTTCAGTTTTGAATATGTTTGTTGTTCCAATACTATATTTTGGTTATATATAAACTGGTTTAGGTATACATAACAGTTGTTTTGGTCTCATTATGTATTTTTTTTTAATTTATAAACTAGACATGAGATGTTTTTATACTTAACAACGGTTAGTTCTTGTTATTTAATGTTACCTTATTTAAGAGATGTTTGTATGCTCTGTTTTGCAATATTATAAACTGGTCTAGATGTGTAATGATATTGTATTTTTTTTAATTAAAAAAAACTTGTCATGCAGGATGTTTACGTTCATTACAACTGCAACTTTCCTTGGTAAATGTCATGAAATAGGCAAGTTTTCTAGGGACTGTATTTGTTTGAAGATGTTGTGGGAATGTGCAATAGACTTAACTCTGGGTGTTCCATTAGTAGTAGGAGAAAAGTTTAGGCAAGAGGTCCCAATTCCTTGGAGTGATGAAATCATAATTATTCATTCTGATGCAGATTTAATGGACGCCTTGGTTGGACGAATTTGAAGAGAAAAATGTCAACCAAATCCACTTCATTATGGATTATCTCTCTATTCAAACTGTATACCCTAATGAGCTCATTCCACAACAACCCAACCCATCACAGCAGCCTAATGAACATCATCCTAACCCATATGTGCAACCTAACCCACCACAACAAGCCAATGTCCAACATCCTAACCCACCTATGCAACCCAACCCACCACAACAGTCTAATGTCCAGCATCCTAACCCATTTGTTCAACCTTACTTACCTGACTTACAACAACCCAACATACCCAATGTTGAACAAGATGGGGTCCAATTTTTAGAATCAAAAATAGTCCTAATAAACTTGTTTACCAATTCTAATTCTGATGGGGAACAGGAAAATAATGTTGGATCCACTATTATTCAACAAGGTGGAAGAGACAGTGAAGTTGATGGAGACAATAATATTGAGGACAACAGTGAAGGTGAAGGTGATGGTCTATCAAATGTAAATGAAGAAAATATTAGTTAAGAGGTAGAGAGAAATAAATAGTGATAGTGATGGTGATAGTGATGTTGAACTTGAACAATCATATAGGGGTAAAGCATTTATGTTAGGTGGGGATGGAAGAATTACATTGGAGGTGGGGCAATTATATAGTAATACGACTCATTTTAGATAAGTGATTTTAGATTACTTAATACAGGAGGGTTTTCAACTTAATAGAATTAAAAATGAAAAGAGGAGGATAACTTTCGATTGTTTAGCATATGGCTACCTATGGAGAGTGCATGGGAGCCCAATTGACGGGAAAACATACATGTTGAAGACCTTAAACAATGAGCATAATTGCCTTGCAGTTGCTAAAAACAAGGAAGTGACATCAAGTTGGATTGGGAAAAGGTTTGAGGCCTTAATCAAGGAGAACCCACAGATGAATATTCAAGTGTTGCATTCTGTAGTGTTGAGGGCTTGTGGTGTTAGTGTGCCTGACCACACTTTTATAGGGCTAAAAGGTATGCATTAAATATAGGGAGTGAAGACCATAAACGTAGTTATAATAAATTGTACAAGTACGGTCATTGCATTAAGGAAAAGAATCCTGGAACTTCTGTCTTCCTGAGTACTATATCATACAACCCAGATACCAATGTGCCATCTCATTTTAATAGGTTTTTCCTTAGTTTTCATGCACAAAAAATGGGGTATGAAACAAAATAACGGTGTGTAATATATATTATCTAAAGAGAGGGGGGGGGGGGGGGGGGTGAATAGATTTTAATTAATTTTACCCAATTTTCGTGCAATGTCAAGATTACGAAAATGCCCCAAGCTAGACACAAAAATATAGCAAGTGTAATATGTACGGAAATTAAATAACACTTGATATTTACGTGGAAACCCTCACGGGAAAAACCACGGGCTAATAAGTGAGCCATACTAGAACCTCGAATCCACTAAATGTGTAAACCGATTACAACCTAATCCCAGTAAGTAATCACACACCTACCTAATCCCGGTATAAGCGGACCTAGTCCAAATGCTTGCGATCTAAGCAACCTAATCCTGGAAGCTACACACAAGACTTGCTTCTCAATGAAGAGATTAACACCCTAAGTGAATATATGAATATCCAAAATGCAACATAGAGCAAGGGAACCCTATATGCTTATCTAAGCTGATGATTTTGCAATAAACGCAATCCTAGATATTAAGAACTAAATGACATATCAATTAGCTTAGCAAATCATAGATTATACAAACCTAGAGTGCTATCACAATACAACTCTCAAACATTCAACACACTAATCTCAAACATGCATCTAAGATGCAAATCAATGACATACAAGTGATAAAAGAGAAAGCTTGGGAAGAAAGACACAAAATATGTAAGATATAAGTGAAAAACTTACCAAGCAAAGTGTGATGAAAAATCCATGTAAAAAGATATCTAGATGCTCAAGAAAGATGCTAGATGATGTTTGATGGTCATGGGATGATGTTTGAGTAAAGAAATGTGAGTTCTTGTTGAGATTTTTCTCTTGGAGAAATATGCTAAGTGAAAAATGGCTTTTGAACTCCTTAAAAAACGACCTATGAAGAAGACCACATATATATATGAGATCTATTTAAAGTGATGTCGTTTTAAGCAAAAACGTTTCAGCTTCTCGCTGACGGACTGCCGCGGTCACGACTGCCGCGGTTGGTCAACCACAGCACTATAACCGCGGCATAGTAAAATTATTCCTGTTGCTCGACTGCTGCGGTTGGATAGACCGCGGCAGATGCACCACGGCAGAGATAACACATCTCTATCATTTGAGTGCCTCGGCTACACAACCGTGGCAGGTACCGCGGCAGAGATAACACATGTCTGTCGCTTGAGTGCCGCGGTTATCCAACCGCGGCAGGTACCGTGGCAGAGAAGGGCAGAGCCTTCTCAGCGGCTCCTCACCAAGACAACACATGCAAGAAGAGAGATTAAATAATCAATGATGCACACAAAATACAAACACAACATACAAGTAAGAATTATGCAAGTGTTGTGTGTGTGTGCAACTACATCTCTTCAAAGCAAAGCAAACACAAGAAATATACCTTTGGTGCTTCTCCTCTTGAGGTCTTGAGAGCCTAACCTACCCTTACAAAAACCTCAATTGTGGTTTGTCTACGAAATAAGCCAATCAAAGAAAAGGAAACCTTACAGGGTATTTAGAAGGGTGTAGGCCATTCATAGGTTTGAATGGTTGTCATTTGAAGGGTCCATACGAGGGCATAATTCTGTGTGCAATTGCATTAGATGCAAATTGTGGGGTTTATCCAATAGCAGTAGGAGTTTGCGAGTTAGAATGCCGCGATAGTTGGGAATGGTTTATTAGGTTATTGCATGAACATGTAGGGGTGTATGAAAGAAGGACAGTGTGTTTTATGTCAGACAGACAAAATGGACTCATTCAAGCCCTAGCAGAATGGTGGCCTAACCATATATCTAGGTTTTGTGGTAGACATATCTTGCAAAACTTGATGAATCACTACAAAATTGAATATTTGAGGGATATTTTTTGGCCTATTGCAAGGAGTTCCAATAAGGTTGAATTTTTAGAGAACATGGGAAAAATTAGGAAATGTTCAGAAAATGCCTATAAATACCTCATGGATATACCCTTACAGTAGTGGACAGTCCATGAATTCGACACAGGGACAAAAACAGATCATAATACCAACAACATTGTAGAGGCTTTCAATGGGTGGCTCAACAAGTATCGGACACTTCCCATATTGACCATGTTGGAGAGTATTAGGAGAAAGTTTATGAAGTGTATCCATGATAGATATGAGGTAGCACTCAAATGGGAGTCCAGCATCCCACCCAAGGTAAAGAAAATGTTGCAGAACGCACAACTAAAAGGGAGGTATTTAAATCCTTTGTAGTGTAGTCAATGGTATTTTGAAGTTATTGATGGAAATAGACAGTTTGTAGTGAAATTGGATGAAAAAACATGTGATTGTGGTCTTTGGGCAGTCAGTGGGGTTCCATGTAAGCATGCAATGTCATGTATTTCAAGGAAGAAAGACACTATTGAGGACTATGTACACAAATACATGAAGAAAGATGTTTATTTGAAGACTTACTCTCATATGATACATCCAATTCCTGATGAACACTCGTGGCCAGATGTGCAATATGGCACAGTTTTGCCACCTTTAAAAAAGAAAAGGGCTGGTAGACCTAAATTGCAAAGGAAAAAAGGGCTTAATTAAGGAAGAAAAGTGCCTAGATCAATTGGATTCAAGTGCAGCATATGTGAGGAGGTCGGCCACAATAGCAAGACATGCACAAATAAAGATAAGGCTCCTGGATATGAGAAGAGAAAAGAGGTCAAAATTATCTATTGTTGTTGTTAGGATTCCCGTTGTTTTTAATTGGCTTATTTCGTGATCAAACCACATGTGGGGATGCTTTGTAAGGGTAGCTTAGATGTTGTGTTATTGCTTAGGCCCTTTTGAAGACCTCACTATTGACAAGCACCAAAGGTAATATTCTAAGTGCTTACTTGTCTTGAAGAGATAGATGCACACACTCACAACTCATGCATATGTTTAATCCTTATATGTTGTGTGTCTTTTATGTGTGCCTTAATGCTCATTAACATCTCTTCTTGCATGTTAGTTTGATTGCATCTTGCATATCCAATTGCCTTGTCATGCTTAGACTTAGGATTGCAATTTTGCACTGGGCGCCCCCAATAGCGCTGTACATAAGCGCTGTACGAACAGCGCCCATTGAGCGCTGTTCAGACCTGATCGATTTAATCGGTCGCTGTTGGGTCGCTGTTGGGGCGCTGTACGTGGCGCGGTACAGAGCGCTGTACGTACAGCGCCACTCTGTTTCCGCGTGAAAACAGAGCAAGGGCGCTGTACAGGCGCTGTACAATGGCGCCCTACGTACAGCGCCCAAGGCAAATAGTGGGCAAACTTATCAAAACGACCACACTTTGTTTTGGCCCCCTATATATATGCCACTTTGACTTTAGGTCAATTACAAGAGTTCATATTCAGATTTCATACTTAGGATATTTTTCAAAGAGAAGAAAAATTCCAAGAACTCATTTTTAATTACTCAAACACCTTTTCCATGATCATCAATCATCATCTAGCATCATCTTAGATCATCTAGATGACATCTTGCATGGATTCTTCATCATACTTTGCTTGGTAAGCTTTTCACTAATATCTTACATATTTTGTGTTTCTCTTATCTAGCAATCTCAATTTAATTACTTGTATGTGATTTTATATTTGTTGAATACAAGATTGAGATTAGTATGATGTATGTTTGAGAAGTTGTATTGTGCTAGCATATTAGGTTTTTGTGCTTGATATTGATTAGCTAAACTAATTGACATGTCATTTAGTTTTGATATCTAGGATTGCTTTTAATTGCATATTAATCATCTTAGATAAGCATATAGGGTTTCCCTTGCTCTATGTTGCATTTTGGATATTTTCATATATTCACTTAGGGTTGTATTCTCTTCAAGAGAAGCTAAGTCTTGTGTGTAGCAATCGGGATTAGGTTGCTTAGATCGCAAGCAAATTGGACTAGGTTCACTCATACCGGGATTAGGTAGGTGTGTGATTACTTCCGGGATTAGGTTGTAATCGTTTGCACATTTAGTGGATTCGAGGTTCGAGTGTGGCTTACTTACATAGCCCGTGGTTTTTCCCGTGAGGGTTTCCACGTAAAAATTCAAGTGTTATTTTAATTTCCGCACCATATTACACTTGCTTGTTTATATTATCTTGAGGGTAATTTCGTAATTTTGACTAACACGAAAAATTGGGTAAAAAGCGTAAAATCTATTCACCCCCCCTCTAGATAGCTTTATACACACCGTGGTATATTTAGTTTCAATTGGTATCAGAGCGGGTTCCTAGACATACATAGGTGATCCTTGCTTTATTTTGGTGTGTTTTGCATTTTGTGTGATTTTTGATCATTCATACATTTGCATTCATTTCATTCATTCATAAACACTATGAGTGGAAACGGTGGAAATGGTGGTGGCCACGAAGGAGCTTCTAGCACAAGGCCTCCACTTCTTACCGGTTTGAACTATTCCCAATGGAAAGGGAAGATGGAATCCTACATATGCCAAATTCATGACCGTGCATGGATGGCGGTGGAAGACGGATATGATCTCCCTATGATGACTCCCGCGGGTGGAGGACAAGATGTTTTGAAGCCTAAGGCGCAATGGAACGCGCAAGAGTTTGAGGCTTCTAAGTGGAATAGGAAGGCGATGCATGCCATTATGTGTGCCATGGATGAGAATCAGTACAAGCTTATTCAGAACACTTAAATTGCCAAAGTGGCATGGGACATCCTTCAAGTTGCACATGAGGGAACCGAGGTGGTGAAGGAGTCCAAGCTTCAAGTCCTCCAAACTCAATTTGAGTTACTTAGGATGGGAGAGGATGAATGCTTCAACGACTTCGAAATCAAATTGATGGACATAGTAAATCAAAGCCATCAACTCGGAGACCCGTATTCGGATAGGAGAGTCAAGCAAAAAATTATGAGATCTCTCCCCGATAGGTTTGAATCAAAGGTGACGGCCATAGAAGAAAATAGTGGCTACATGGATATGAAGCCAAGTGAGGTAATTGGGCGTCTCCTTGCATATGAGTCTAGGAAGGCTCCTAGCAACACTACTCCTCCTAAGAAGTCTAAAGGAATAGCTTTGAAAGCATCTAAGGATGCAAAAGAGGCAAAGCATGAATCGGATGAAGACCTTGCCTTATTTGTGAAACGGTTCAACAAGGTTATGGGGTTCAAGAAGAAGAAGGGATTTGGGTCAAGAGGACAAGATTTGAAGAAAAAGAGTTCCTTCAAGAAGTTTGAGCCTAGACAAGAGAGGACCGAAAGGAAAGGGGTTCGATGCTTTGAGTGTGGTGGGATTGGTCACTTTGCCCCCGAATGTGCGAATCACAATGAGAGGAAGAAGGGTAAAGTGATGGCCGCCACATGGAGTGGGAGTAGTGATGACTCCAATGAGGAGGATGAGTCTTCAAGTGAGGAAGAACTCATGGCTAACTTCCTAGCTTTTGCATCTTCTCACAAGAGCAAAAGTGCTAGTGAAAAGGAAGATTTGAGTCAAGAGGAAATTGACTCTAGTGAAGAAGAAAGTGACTCCTCTTCTAGTTCCAAGAAGAAGTTTGTGGAGCAAAAGGTGCTTGCTAAATACCATGCCGAGTTCAATGATTTAGCACTTAAAAGCACAAGAAAGATTGAGAGGTTGAGAGAAGAAAACCTTGAACTTTCGGCCCACAATGACCACTTAAGTGAACAAGTGGAAAGATTGAAGAGGAGAGAGGATAAGCTAATTGAGGAGTTAGACTTGTCCAAGAGAAGTGAAGAAGGCTTGAAGAGGGAACTTGTAGAAGCTAAAGAGTCCTTGGCTAGGATAGATTCTAGCACCAAGAAGCTTGATCATTTACTTGGTGTTGGAAAGAGTCCAAGTGACAAGAGAGGTCTTGGGTATGAAGATGGCAAGAAAATCTCAACCTCTAACAAGACCGTGTTTGTCAAGAGCTTGAAGAATGAAGAAATTTCATTTGTGCAACCTCCTAAGAAAAAGTTAGAAATAGGACAAAGCTCTAATGCACAAGTGAAAATGGGGCCAAGAAGGAAAACTCAAGCTCAACCTCCTAAGGTTCCTCAAGCCAACACTCCTCCCAAATTGGCTCACAAAGGAAAGAGACCAATCATGCAACCTCAAGCTTGGAAGCAACCAAGACCGGTTCAACAACGAAGACGGATTGAACCCACATATCCACAAAGACATGGACGTGCTCAAAGGCGAGGTATGATTCCTTTTTTCATTCCTATTTGTCACTTTTGTGGTTGTGATGGTCATATTAGACCAAATTGCTTTCAATATATTAAAATGTGTAGAAAACAAAGCATGATTGAAAAGAGAAAGAATAGAGCCAAGATGCATGTTTCTAGGAAAGAAAATATTGATTTGCATGATCCTAGAAATAGTAGAGCACATGTACCAAAGACCACTAAGAAAGCTAAAATTGTTGCTAAGTGGATTAGAAAGAATGATAATGTTTGCCATGTTGCACAAATAGCCTTGAAGGCAAATTCTTCTAATTTTTGGTACTTGGATAGTGGGTGCTCTAGGCACATGACGGGAAACAAGAGTTTCTTCGAGACTCTTGTTATGGAGGAAGGTGGAAATGTCACTTTTGGTGATGGATCCAAAAGAAATGTTATAGGGAAAGGAACCATTTCCGTTCCCGGATTACCCTCCTTATCCAATGCTTTATTTGTTGATGGCTTGAAAGCCAATTTAATTAGCATTTCACATCTTAGTGATGAAGGATATTCCGTCTTGTTCTCTAAAGATTATTGCTCTATCCTTAAACCCGATGGACAAACCTTGTTGAAAGGCATGAGATCTAGCGACAATTGCTATTGTCTTGAAGCTAGAATTGTATCTAATCATGTGTCCATGGATGAGCAAATTGAGTTGTGGCATGAAAGACTTGGCCACATGAACTTTAGGGATCTACGGACCCTTGGAAAGTTCAATTGTGTGCGTGGCCTCCCTAAGCTTGGGAAGAAAGCCAATGGCATTTGTGGACCTTGCCAACAAGGAAAGCAAACCAAAAGCATGCACAAAAAGGGTAAGTATCTCACCACCAAGGAGCCACTTGAACTTCTCCACATGGACCTCATGGGTCCCATGCAAACCGAAAGTTTGGGTGGAAAGAGATACATTTTTGTTTGTGTTGATGATTTCTCTAGATTTACATGGACATATTTTCTTAGAGAAAAATCCGAAACTTTTGATAAGTTTAAAATGCTTTGTACTAAATTGCAAAATGAAATGAATTCTAACATTAGAAGCATTAAACGGATTAGAAGTGACCATGGGAGAGAATTTGAGAATGCCACCTTTGAAACCTTTTGTAATGGTTTAGGCATCTCCCATGAATTTTCTGCTCCTAGGACACCTCAACAAAATGGAGTTGTTGAGAGGAAGAATAGGGTCCTCCAAGAGATGGCCCGTGTGATGTTGCTTAGCAACAATGTCCCTAGGAACCTATGGGCCGAAGCCATTAACACGGCTTGCTATATAGGAAATAGAGTGTTCCTAAGGCCCGGTACTAGAAACACCTCCTATGAGTTATGGAAAGGCAAGAGGCCAAATGTTAGCTACTTCCACACTTTTGGAAGCAAATGCTACATTTTGAATGACCGTGATCAACTTGGCAAGTTTGATGCTAAGAGTGATGAGGGTATTTTTATTGGCTATGCCTTAAATAGTAGAGCCTATAGAGTTTTCAATTTAAAGACTCTAAGTGTTATGGAATCATCCAATGTCGTATTTGATGATACTAGGCTCAAGTCTAATGATCATGATGAGGAGGTTATTTTTAGTGATGATTCTCCTTTGGAGAAGGTTGTGGTGTCGCCTAATGTTGGGACATCTAATGTCAACAATGATGGCACACAACCTATTGATAGAGTTCCTCTCTTGGACTCTAAAGAACCCGCTCCATGGGTTAGGAAACTCCATGATAAAGAAGATATCATTGGAGAGGTAAATGAAGGTGTTAGGACTAGACGCCAACTTGCTAATCTTATTAGCTATACTTGTTACACCTCTCAAATTGAACCCAAAAAGGTTGAAGAAGCCTTAAATGATGAATTTTGGGTTCTTGCCATGCAAGAAGAGCTAAGCCAATTCGAAAGGAATGAGGTTTGGACTCTAGTTCCTAGGCCTAAGACCACTAATGTCATAGGCACCAAATGGATATTTAGGAACAAATCCGATGAGGATGGCAACATAGTGCGGAACAAGGCTAGACTTGTAGCACAAGGGTACTCTCAAATTGAGGGTATCGACTTTGAGGAGACTTTTGCTCCCGTTGCCCGCTTAGAGTCCATTAGGCTTCTCTTGTCCATCTCTTGTGTGCATAAGTTCAAATTGCACCAAATGGACGTCAAGAGTGCCTTCCTCAATGGCTTCTTGCAAGAGGAAGTGTTTGTTGAACAACCTAAGGGGTTTGTGGATGCACACCACCCCAATCATGTCTATCGCCTCAAGAAGGCACTTTATGGGTTGAAACAAGCACCGAGGGCTTGGTATGAGCGCCTCACTCAATTTCTTGTTGACAACAACTACACAAGAGGTAGTGTTGACAAGACACTATTCATCAAGAGAGACAATGATGAGCTTTTCATAGCTCAAATATATGTTGATGATATAGTTTTTGGCTCCACCAACAACACCAAAGTCCAACAATTTGTTGATGTCATGTCTCTTGAATTTGAGATGAGTCTTGTTGGTGAGCTTAGTTACTTCCTAGGTTTGCAAATTAGGCAAATGCATGATGGGATTTTCATAACCCAAGCCAAATATGCTAAGAACCTAGTGAAGAAGTTTGGTTTAGAGAAAGCCAAACATTGTGATACACCCATGAGTACAACTTTGAAGCTAAGCAAGGATGCTAGTGGTAAAAGTGTGGACCAAACTCTATATCGTGGCATGATAGGTAGCTTGCTTTACTTGACCGCAAGTAGGCCCGATATATCTTTTAGTGTGGGTGTGTGTGCTAGGTACCAAGCGGATCCTAAGGAGTCCCACCTCTCTTGTGTGAAGAGGATCATTCGCTATGTGAATGGGACATCCAACTATGGGATTTGGTACTCTTTTGACACTAATGCTAGTCTAGTTGGCTTTAGTGATGCGGATTGGGCAGGAAATTGTGATGATAGGAAGAGCACATCGGGCGGTTGCTTCTTTCTAGGCAACAACTTGGTGTCTTGGTTTTGCAAGAAGCAAAACTCGATTTCCTTGTCCACGGCCGAGGCCGAGTACATAGCCGCGGGGAGTGGATGCACACAACTCCTATGGATGAAACAAATGCTAGTAGACTACGGATTCAACCAAGGTACTCTCACTCTCTTTTGTGATAACATGAGTGCTATTAATATTTCCAAGAATCCGGTTCAACATTCTAGAACTAAGCATATTGACATCCGCCATCACTTCATTAGAGAGCTTGTTGAAAATAAATGCATAGTACTTGAACATGTAGGTACTAATGATCAACTTGCGGACTTATTTACTAAACCCTTAGATGCTACTCGATTTAAAACTCTTAGTAGATCTATTGGGATATGTCTTGTGGAGTGATGTTCTATGATTGACCCCATATGGGGAACTCAAGCAAAGAGAGCTATTTTGCATTCATGTAACTTGCAAAAAATTTGAAATAACTTATGCCTCTTCTTTTGATTGCTTGAGTAAGCTTGGTTGTACATATGTATATATGCTTTCAAATTCTATAAGTGTGAACCTTGCTTGTCTACAATCCATGTCATATTTATGTTCAAACATGCATTTTTGGACTAGGAGATTTACTTAGGAAGTATGATGTGAATGACCTATAGTTATCTCCATGACATGATGATTCTTTAATAACATGCTAATGCTAAATGAAAAAGCATGAAATTCATACAACATGCTCACATGAAAAGCATGAATTGATGATTGCATATTCTTAAAAATGCAAAACTTGTGTGAAAGCTTATGAGACTCTAAATGAATAAAGGATCTTGTATCCGTTCAAAGGAATTTACATTCCAAATGTCTCTCTTTCTTTATTAGTTGAACATGGTTACTATCATACGGATATCTTATCCGGAAAAATCAAATAGGGTGCAAAGTCGCTCATGCCATGTTTCGCTTATAAAGTTGGATATAGTTGCTCTTAAAATTGAAATCAATAATCTCTATATCCTTGCTTTTCCCATGACATTGGTGAAATTGGTTTGAATTCAAATGAGAAACCTTTGTCATTTGCTTTGCCAAATACCATTGTATTTTGGACTTGAATGCTATATGTCTTGTATGCAAAGCATGTTGGATTCACACATTTTTCTCAAATAAATCTCCTTGTTTCTCTCAAATTAATTGAAGTGCATAAAGTGACTTATATGTATATGCATATCTTGCATGCTTCTATCTCTCGTTGCTTTGAGTGACCCGGTTGGGGACTACTCCTTTGCCTATATCATGACAAAAAGGGGGAGTAGGAAATGGTAAGGGGAGTTGCAAAATATAGAAGCTTTTGTGCATTTTGGGGAGAACATACATTGAGGGGGAGTAACCCTTTGAGGGGGAGCATTGCATTTATCATTCATTGCATACATTTGCTAATGTTGTGCCTAAATTCTAAAAATGAAAATGCTTGATATTGTTCTCACATGATTAATCTCACACTTTACTTGTATTGGAAATGCTAGAAACTTTATTTTCAGGGCTTGATTGTTCTACAAGAGATTGAAGACTTGAAGTTTTTACTTTCTTATCTCTTTGTAATGTAGATTATCATTGTAGTCCCGTAGTTTCTAATTCTATGTGAGGAATCTATGTGAGTGGTGGTTTTGTCACGAAATAGCCAAAGGGGGAGATTGTTAGGATTCCCGTTGTTTTTAATTGGCTTATTTCGTGATCAAACCACATGTGGGGATGCTTTGTAAGGGTAGCTTAGATGTTGTGTTATTGCTTAGGCCCTTTTGAAGACCTCACTATTGACAAGCACCAAAGGTAATATTCTAAGTGCTTACTTGTCTTGAAGAGATAGATGCACACACTCACAACTCATGCATATGTTTAATCCTTATATGTTGTGTGTCTTTTATGTGTGCCTTAATGCTCATTAACATCTCTTCTTGCATGTTAGTTTGATTGCATCTTGCATATCCAATTGCCTTGTCATGCTTAGACTTAGGATTGCAATTTTGCACTGGGCGCCCCCAATAGCGCTGTACATAAGCGCTGTACGAACAGCGCCCATTGAGCGCTGTTCAGACCTGATCGATTTAATCGGTCGCTGTTGGGTCGCTGTTGGGGCGCTGTACGTGGCGCGGTACAGAGCGCTGTACGTACAGCGCCACTCTGTTTCCGCGTGAAAACAGAGCAAGGGCGCTGTACAGGCGCTGTACAATGGCGCCCTACGTACAGCGCCCAGGCAAATAGTGGGCAAACTTATCAAAACGACCACACTTTGTTTTGGCCCCCTATATATATGCCACTTTGACTTTAGGTCAATTACAAGAGTTCATATTCAGATTTCATACTTAGGATATTTTTCAAAGAGAAGAAAAATTCCAAGAACTCATTTTTAATTACTCAAACACCTTTTCCATGATCATCAATCATCATCTAGCATCATCTTAGATCATCTAGATGACATCTTGCATGGATTCTTCATCATACTTTGCTTGGTAAGCTTTTCACTAATATCTTACATATTTTGTGTTTCTCTTATCTAGCAATCTCAATTTAATTACTTGTATGTGATTTTATATTTGTTGAATACAAGATTGAGATTAGTATGATGTATGTTTGAGAAGTTGTATTGTGCTAGCATATTAGGTTTTTGTGCTTGATATTGATTAGCTAAACTAATTGACATGTCATTTAGTTTTGATATCTAGGATTGCTTCTTAATTGCATATTAATCATCTTAGATAAGCATATAGGGTTTCCCTTGCTCTATGTTGCATTTTGGATATTTTCATATATTCACTTAGGGTTGTATTCTCTTCAAGAGAAGCTAAGTCTTGTGTGTAGCAATCGGGATTAGGTTGCTTAGATCGCAAGCAAATTGGACTAGGTTCACTCATACCGGGATTAGGTAGGTGTGTGATTACTTCCGGGATTAGGTTGTAATCGTTTGCACATTTAGTGGATTCGAGGTTCGAGTGTGGCTTACTTACATAGCCCGTGGTTTTTCCCGTGAGGGTTTCCACGTAAAAATCAAGTGTCAATTTAATTTCCGCACCATATTACACTTGCTTGGTTATATTATCTTGAGGGTAATTTCGTAATTTTGACTAACACGAAAAATTGGGTAAAAAGCGTAAAATCTATTCACCCCCCCTCTAGATAGTTTTATTCACACCGTGCATTAATTAGTTTCACATGTTCTTGAACATCTCTTCTTGCATGTTTTATTTTGATTGCATCTTGTTCATTGAAATGCCATGACATGTTTAGGCATTAGGATGCATTCACTTCCCACACTTGCACTTCATTATTAGTCTTAAGTGTGGTGTAATTCGTTTCCGTTTGTGTGATCGGAAACGTCCGCGCTTGCACGATGGTGTGCATGTCTTAGCGCGATGGTTGACCACTTGAGAAAGTCTCATTCTTCTCTTGGATAAGTGGTAGTTTTGATTTGATTGTTTGGAGTAAAGTGTCTAGTTTCAAAAGATTAGATTTCAATGTTTTAAATGTTTTTCAAAACTGACCTTTGCATGGTCTTGTGACCATAACTTTTTATACAAAGCTTCAAAATGAGTTTTCAAAATTTCTGTACAAACTAGACACCCATACCTTTCCAACGGTATATTATTCGTAATATTTCATGACCGTTTGGATTGGTTTTAAAATCTCCAAAGTTACAACCAAAATAGGGCAACTTTGTTGTTGTCCGTTTCTGACCTTTGATCACTCAATTGACCATAACTTTTTCTACAGACATCGAAATGTCATTCTATAAAAACGGGTAGAAATTAGACATCCATACCTTTCCAACGATATATCATATAAAAGGTTTCGATGTCGTTTGGTCATGTTTCGAAGCTCTCGAATCTTGAGTCGCTGCACTGAAGCGAGTACCACGAAAATGCCCATCATTTTTCCATTTCTTCCAAAACGACATAGTTTCACTTGGGCATTATAAATACATATCTTTCTCATCATTTTGAGGGCTGTGCCACAAAATCAAACCCTAGAGAGAGAGGCTCCATATTCTTGAGAGAGAAAGAGAGATTTGAGAGAAAATCAAATCAAGAACTCACCTTTAACCACTCAAATCAAATCCTTTTTGCATCAAATTTCATATTGCATCTTCTATGTCTATATAGAATGCATCCATGCATGGGTTTGCATCATCACAAGTTTCTTGGTAAGATTTTGATTAACTTCATCTTATTTTAGTATTTTTACTATCAAGCCATCTCTTTTAAATTACTTGTAAGTTTTAGATCATATGCTAAATACAAGAAAAGAGAATTATTTGTGATGAAAATGATTGGGTGTTGTATTGTGATAGCTAATTAGGTTTTTGATTAATCTTGATTAGCTAAGCTATTTGACATGTCATCTAGCCATTTATATCTAGGATTGTTTTAATTGCAAAATCATTATCCTAGATAAGCATATAGAGTAACCTAGCTCTAATTTGCATTTTGAATATTCATACATATTCACTTAGGTTGTTTCTCTTCATTGAGAAGTAAGTCTTGGGTCTAAGAGTGCTTAGGCCTCAAGCAAATTGGAATAGGGTTGCTAATAAAGGCCCGCAGGGTAGAAGTGAGGGGTTACAGACGGGAGTGTTAGACGAGGTCTACATAGGTTGTAAACTTCATTTCAATTAATGATTTCGAGTTCCGAGTGTGGCGCACTATACAGCCCGTGGTTTTTTCCCAGTGGTTGGGTTTCCACGTATATATCTTGTGTTATTTAAATTCCGCACATATTACACTTGATATATTATTTTGACTAGTTAGGGGCATTTTCGTAAAATTGACTTGCATGCGAAAATTGGGTAATATTTGTTAAAATCTATTCACCCCCCCTCTAGATATAATATATTGATAACACACCTCTAGGACTTTCAAAATAAACACATATTCATACAAGCATGCCATATCAAGGAGATAGTCACAAAGCATGCAATTTCACAATGTTTGTCAATACAAGATCAATGCATGAGCATGCTATGAAGTGTGTGAATGTGTTATACCAAATGTTTGAACCACGATGCAGGGACACACATGTATGAATTGTGTGTGTGTGCGCTAACGCCTTGCAAGAGGATGGAAGTCAAGATTTACCTTTGACGTTTTTCACCTCTTGAAGACGACTTTTGCACTAGACGTTGCTCTTCACTCTTTAAGCTTCCTTTCTTCAAATAATGTCCTAAGCAACAACTAATACAATCATAGAGTGTTTTGCAATGGAATTAAGCCAATACAAATCATAAACCTTACATATTAGTTGCTTAGTTAGGACTTCTTGCCATGAAGATTATCTATCAATTTAAAGGGCTTAACCTCTAAGTAAAGTAGTCACCCCTAGGATGTATAGTGATTACTCTTAATCCAACATAAGAGGCCAACCTAGGATATATAGTTGTTGACGGTGAAATTTGGATTGCCACGCACTCAACAACTAAATCAATTTAATATAAAACAAGAAAATTAAGAACACATGCAAAAGACAAGTTTTACGTGGAAAACCCTTGAATGGGAAAAAACCACGGCGCCCCTGAGGGCAGAAGAATAATACTAGGTTTTCGTTGTTTTGTTACACACTCAAATCTCTCACAATTGCTCTCTTTTCTCTCTATAGAATTCTGAACCCCTTCCTCGTGGGATAGGTGGTTCTATTTATACATGTTTACTTAGGGTTTCCCCTCGTTGATTTGTACTAGGATCCTTTCCTGTCACGGATTGGGTCTTCTTTCCTTTTTATGATTCCTTGTTGCTTTGGGTCTTCTAAAAGTTTAGGGTTTGCTTCTGTGTTTCTGCCGAGTCGGTTCGAGCCCAGTGTGCTGGTCCAGCGAGTGCCTTTATTTTCTGGGTATTGCGTATCTGGCGAGCACACTTCTATATTCGGCGAGTAGGTTTTTGGTTTTGGCGACCATGCCTTCGACTTCCTTCTGGTCTAAGCTATTTTATCATCCTGACTTGTCAGACTCCTTCCCTTAACCCGGTCAATGAATGACGTGGCAATCTTTCGTTAGCTCCTTTGATGACGTGTCAGTTTGGCGAATTTATACATACAACAATACCCCCATAAATACTTCGAGTTGGGCGAATGACTTGTCCTTCCCACTTCGTTTGCCTCTGCGAGTAGTATTTATATTTACGTTTATGAGATTTCAACGCATTTTGCAATAACTCCTCCTTTTAACCACGCGCTGTATTTATTAATTGATTCTTCCGGTGCACGCTTTCAATTTCAACCACATAACTTCTGGCGTTTCCACTTGTTTGACAGGTGAAGGGACGTTCTGACGGCTTGGTTATCCCCAAGATGCTACATGTCATTTATTGGGTGGTGACTGTTGCGGTTTGGTAATAGTGGCCGTCATTCTCATTAAATACGTATCATTGTACTTGATTGCTTCTTTTTTGAATTTCGAAGTTCCCTCTTTTTAAGGCCCGATCGTTTCTCCTCTTTCTCTTTACTTGCTTCATCGTGTTTCATCAGAGCAGAAAAAAGAACAGTTTGATCTCTTGCTTTTGTTTTCTTTATTTTTTCGAGAGCTAACTACAGTCCTTTTCCTGTGCCTCTTATTGCCGGTCGGTTCACAGGTTTTTCGACTCTTCTTGCTTCTCCGCGTCTCCGATCTTTTCTGCACATTTTGCGAATCTAGGGTTTTCTGGTGAGTTTTCATGGATCCCTCCTTACGCTCTTTTCTTTTTAATCGGATGATGCAAGCTATGGAGCTTGGTGATAAGTGTACTGCGGACAAAATTGAGTCTCTGATTCGCAATTTTCGTCCAGATTCTCCGGTCCCGATTTCCGTTTATATTCCATCTTTTGAGGATACTTCTAATCCTGACATCTCTCCTCCGTCTTTTGACAGTGATTCTCCAGCAATGTCGAGATCTCCTAAAACCACAAGCAGTAAACGACGCACCACTAGGGCTCCTCTGAATCTCTGCTGGATGTGCAGACGGTTGTTGACTCTGATGTTGAAGACCATCAGAGGGATAGGCTGCTTTTCTCGCCAACTCGCCCGTGTTCTTTTGATACAGAAGTAAATGTAGTCGGCGAGGGCGAGCTTCGTAAATACAAGAGTCGCTTCGACATTCCAGACTCGGTGACTCTTATGTTATCTGGCGACCGGGCTGTGTGGAATCCTCCCGAAAATACGGTCGCCATTTACGGGGCTATGCTCAGTTGTGGGGTAACTCTCCCTCTTCAGCCTTTCATCGCCAGGTTCTTGGCGGAGGCTCAAATTGCACCGGCACAGCTCGCCCCAAATAGCTACAGGATACTGATATGCCTGTGTCTTATGTGGAAGTTGAAGGGTTATGGGCCCCCGACTCCTCACAAGATCCGCCACTTTTATACGCTAAGGCAAGCGGGAAATGGTGGTACTTACTTCCTTCTTTCTTCGCCCGTGGAGAATTGGATCCCTGAGGGCGTGGCGAACCCCGGCCAGGTAGAAATATCTGGCGATGAAAAGAAAAAAGGGGTTCATCTGGGGTTTCCCCACTTCGAACAAGAGGTGGAAGAATAGCTGGTTCTTTGTTGGCGGCGAGTGGGGCCGTAATGTGCCTGCCAGCAGTCGTCGTAATCTCTTGGCGAAGAAGGTTCCTAGGCATTTTTCATCGCCTGAAACCTGGTCGAAGGCGACCCCTGTTTTACTAGACGGAGAGGTCTCTCGCCTCGCCGCGGCTGCTGTCCTCCCTTTGAGTTCGAGGGGCAGGTCCTTCCTCTTGGATGAGGAAAAAATGATTTCTGAGGGGATTTTCACACGCCTGCACGCCAGGCTTCCTCGCTGTAAGTTTCTGTCCGTTCTTTGTTTTACTGTTTCGTGTGGTTCTATTGACTGATACTTTGTTTACTTTCTTGGCAGTGTGTGACTTTGACACCGTTTGCGACTTGCAAGCCCGGGCGGTGAAGAATTCCGAGGCTGCCAGCAAAAGGCATGCTGCTGGTTTGGCCAAGGAGGGAATTGCTGGCCCGGACGGTGATGGACCTTCTGATGGCGAGGATGCTGGTGATGTTGCTGGGGGAGGTGTTGAATCAGGACAACCCCCTATGCGCGCAGAGGCTGCTGCGTCTGTTCCTGTCGCTGCTGCGTCTGTTCCTGTCGCTGCTGCTGCGACTACCCCCACTGCTGCTCCTGCTGCGACTACCCCGGCTGCGACCACTTCTAGTCGTAAGGGTAAAGAGAAGATTGGGGTTTCAGGGGGGGTCAGTGACATCCCTATTTTTGACGCGGATGTTCCTGAGACTCCTCTCGATCCTGCGAGTGACCTGGCTCCCAGAGCTAGGAATAAGCGTCCCGCCGAGAGTGCATCTGATCACTCAGCTCGACCGCCCAAGCGGGCTTCGCGGGTGGTGCAGTTCGTGGTTTCCTCTGACGAGGAGGATGTTCAGGAGCCAACTGTCGCTGAGGCCCCCTCTGCCCAACCTGAGGGGCCTGCTGAAGCGGAGAATGTAGCGGCGCCTCCCTTTGAAGCGGTTAATGAACAGACTTTCCCTGCTACTTCTCCTCGACCAGCTTCTCCTGCAGTGGTTGTGGGCGAGTCGAGTGTCTCAGATCAACCTAGGCCATCTGGCCCATCTGATTCGACTGATCGGCCAGGCCCATCAAATCAGGCGGGGACCTCTGCTTCCGGTTCGGGCTTGGCCCGTGAGGTCCCTCCTACCGGACCGGTTGAAGCCGATGAAGGGAACATGTCCCTTTTCGATTTTTCGGCTACTGAGATATGCTCCCACCTGGCTAATAATGATGTATACATCGGCGATGGCTGGGGGCATGTTAAAAATAAGTCTTGCAACAGGAAGATGGAGTTTTTCTTCAACTGCCACTCCTTGGTAGGTTCTTCGCCGCAAGTCTCTATGTATTTTTATTTTTCATTTCTTCTTTTTTAACTTTGGCTGTCTTTTTCCTCAGATGATGTCTGAGATGGGCGAGACTTATAAGTTCGGGATCAGAGCTTCTCATGAGATTAAGCGCTTGCGCGAGCAGGCTTCTGTCTTGGCGGCCGAGAAGCTCTCCGCTGAAGAATCCCATGCTCAACAGCTCGCTCAGTTGAGAGAATCCTCGGACGGTCATCTGTCTGCTCGGCTAGCCGCTGAAGAAAAACTTTCTGCTGCTGAGGAGGAAATTCGCTCGTTGAAGGAGCTCCTATCTTCGAGTCAAGAATCCTTCGCAGCACGTTTGGAGGCTGAGCGGGTAGCTGAGGAGGCTAAGGAGAAAGCTGAACAGGAAGCGGCAGATTTACGTAACCAACTATCTTCCCGCGACCTTATCTTTGAAAACTTGAAGGCCGTGCTGGAGGCTGAGTCAGTTGATCGCTTCAAGAGATCCCTGCCTATGATGCGCTTTTGTTGCACGAATTTGAGAAAGGCATGAGGCAGGCGAAGAAATTCTTTGCCATGAAGGATCATTCCAATGAGAAAGCTCTGAAGCGCTTCGACAAATCCCTCCAGCAACATATGGCCAACGGCGTGGACTCGATTAAAGATCAAATGAAACGATGGAAAGCCCACTGCCGTTATAACAGGACTGAGCCTCATCCCATGCATCTGGAGATCCCCAGCAAGCGTGCTTTTAACACTTACTACTCAGGTCAGAAGAGCAACTTTTCTGGCTCTGGCACTGAGCCCGACTTAGGTCCCGTTGCTGGGAGGGATTATGAGCCTTTCATGCCAACGGAGGATGAGACAGTCATTTGGCCTTCAGATGAGGAGATTGAAGACGAGGAAGATAGCGAGGGCCCTCCTGATGCAGTAAATTCTGTGTTCAATTTATTAAGAAAGTTCGTTCACTGGGATCGGCGATTTTATCAGTTAAAACCAATTAATCTAGCAAAGGTGACTCTAAATGCGAAAACTAAATTGCATAATGCTTTTCTTTGGAAAGATTGTTTAACTCTAGGATTAATCTAAATTATGACTATTTGAACTAAAAATCAAATCAACGAATAAACAAATCAAAGAATGAATATATGGGGAGAAACTAGGGAATCGATACACCTCTCTTAGACACTCAATGCTCTCAATTAGTCTCAATAAACACTTCAATAAAGTTTAGGGCTTGTTTTGATAAACAATTAAGAACGAATCTCCTTCCCACCACTCGCACAAAGGCCATGTGTCAAGTGTTAGTAATGAAATCCCTATGAACAAAACTCTAAGCCAAATCAATGCCACAAGGCCATGCAAACATTAATTTTCAAGTCTATTAAGCTTATGATTGTGATTCAAATGGAAAGGCCATTCACATCCAAACCCTAATCTCAAAGATAAACTAAATCACAAACTCATATCAATTGAGGCCACAAAATAATATGAATCAATAATATAGAGCAATTAATTCAATAGACAAGACTAAAACCCAATTGATTAACAAAAAGATAGACTAATTGATTACATAGAGTTGTCCAAAGTTGGTTACATCAATCCCCTAATAAAGGTTTAGTTACACATCAATGGAGAGAACAAAAGTATAGAAGAGATGAAGATAGAACCCATTATGGTGTGATGTTTCTGACTTGCGATCTCCGTCGTCTTCCTGCTCCAAGTAATCTCCTCCGATGGAATGAATGAAAAGAATCAAAGAAAGGTGGTCTTCAAACTCTCTCTGTCTGTCTAATATGTCGAACCCTTATTTTCTCTTATTCCCTTCTTTTTATAGGTCTTCTGCAGTGACGAGAAGACGAGGAGGCGGTCCACCGCTCAACGTGCCGCTGGGTAGGCACTTGCCTCTTGAGCGGAGAAAGTAACCTCCACACACTGGAATGGCTCGCCTGGCGTGCCGCTTAGTAGGCACTTGCCTCTTGAGCGGCATGGCCGGCGGAAAAGGCAATATCATTGGCGCCTGTTGCACCGCCGGCGGTGCACCTGCCTGATGGGCGGCATGGGCCGCGGAAAATGGGAGAAAAATGCCCTTTCTGCATCATTTGACTCTATCATCTTCAGAATACGATCCGATCAACATTTCTATGGTAAGAGACCTGCAAAGACTCAACAAACACATCAACCCACCAAAAAGACCCAATGAACAAGCATAAACACAAGCAAAAAGGGCAAAATATAAGCATAGAAATAGACTGATCAAATACCCCCAAACCTATCTTTTGCTAGTCCTCGAGCAAAACCAAACATTCCTAAACTGAAAAACTAAATCCTAATAAAGCCACTTTCGCAGGGAACGCGATAGCATTGAGCATATGCTACAAGCCTTTAAACCTCTAGGTGTCCCTAGTAGGAGGAGTGTTGTCTCCTGAGGGTTCTCAGCTATGACACCCACAAACATATCCCACAAAACCAATCATTCGAGATGCAATCGATTAATGCTCAGATAGAAACAATGCATGCAGAAGCCAATAGGTAAAGACTAACATTATGTCACAAATTTGAATGCATTGCTTAGTTTTAGATGAAAAGCCCAAACTCCAGATATTCTAGCATCAAGAACACTTTGCCGAACGCCATAGATGTAATTCGCCTTGACTCTAAACCTCACCAGATATCGCTCATATTTCTCACAGAACCTAGGCAAATAAACTCACCAAGCATATGCGAAAGAAGTTATGCACAAGAAATTTCAAATTATAATCGCATATGAATATGTCATTGAAAGAACGCTTGATTTGAATGCAAAGATCTCATGAAAAGAATCGAATCATTATGAGCAAGATAAACACACATACACTTCTACTTTCATAGCAAGGATAACCAGCGGATCAATTGAGACTTTTCATTAGGTTGTAATGGGGCTATTGGGTGAAGGTTAGCAAGGAACGGGATGTAGGAGTTCAAAACCCTAGGATCATTCAGTGAGAGTCTTCAATTACCTTTACGGCTTGGCACAAGCTCTTAGGTCTTCATTGACTTCCTTTGCAAGTGGAATAATGCCACTTACCATTCATTGCTGTCCCCTTAATTCACCATTCACTTTTGCCCACTCCTTCGAGAGTAGATACAACACTTAAGTCCTTTGACATGTTGTGTTCCTTAGATTCTTTTTCTGGCAAACACAACTCACCATTCATTTTGGTGGAACAATTTTCTTTTTTTTTTTTTTTTTTTTTTTTTTTTTTTTTTTTTTTTTTTTTTTAACAAAAAAATAGACTACAACCTTGCCTCTTACATTTGGATTGAATGCAGCTCATTCTTCATTTGATTCGTATCACTTTCGCACAAATTCTTATGCGAACTCTTCAACCTTCTTCACCATCTCAAAGCATGATCCCAAGTTAACAGGTATGGCTATAATATGGCTTACATGGGTTACAGTAAATGTGGTAAGAAAGAAAAGGCAATCAGTGTTTGGCTTCAAACAGGGCTATGGAGCACACACACATAGGTAGGAAATATTACAGGCCTTTTAATTTGTTCATGCACACATAGTCTAACATCACTTCCACTGGTTCGACTTACTCAAGATTAAAGATTACATGTGAAAATCTTTTATGATGAATGCTCTATAATGCTCAATGTTCAACCTATAGAGATCAAATCTAATGCTAAGAACCTATTGAGTGTTTAAAGAGTAGAAACAAAATAATCCCTCATATATGTCATTTATGTACGCACTTTGGTTTAGTGAACTCACAGGGTAGTCTCCACTATTAATCATGGCAATCCAACTAGGTATCCTATCCACTATCACATCCAGAGCATGTCATAAATTTTGAAAATGCAATGCAATACTCTAAGTGGCAAGATGTTAGTTTAAACCCAGTGATTTAAGCATATCATTTCAAAGTCAACTACCAAAATATCTCATCAAGGTTATTGCAGGAACGACAGACTCTAAAATACTGAAAAACATGACCCAAGACTCAACATACCCCCAAACCTAAACTCAACAGTGTCCTCAATGTTGACGAGCAAGAAAAGACAGGCAAGAAAAACAAAAGGAAAACAAAAGCAAATAAAAGTTCAAAAAGAAAAAGAAAAGAAAAAAAATCATAGCCTGCTAATCTCCTCCATCCTCATCGGAGAGCTGTAAGATCTCGGTTCCCTGATCGGAGTCTATCGTGTCATCCTGCATCTGCTGCTCATCATCAAAGTTCACAATCGGGGTCCGCTGGTCAAAATCCTGCGGCTCGACACCTGATCCACCGGCTGCAAAAGGATCCTGGTCAGGCATAGGGGGCTGAAATGGCACTCCACTCCCACTAGCCACAGAAAACCGGCTAGTAAGCATCCCACGCAGCTCCTCTATGTTAGCCTCGATAGTGTCAAATCGAGTCTCGAATCGACCCTCTAACTGCGTGAAGCGCAAATCCATATGCGTCTGCATAGCCTGCAAAAGAGTGGTAAATGGATCACCTCCTGGCTGAGCTCCGCCTATCTGAGGAGCCTGTGGTGCCTCTTGAGGCTGGTCTTGTAAAAGTGCAGCTGCCTCAGCCTCTCTTGCCTCTCGCTCCTCTCTGCGACGTCTTCTCTCCCCATAATTCCCAATAGGAGGAAGACCCCTCAGGACTAACTGCTGGTTCCAGTTCGTCAAGTTCATCATACTCGGGTCATGGTTCTCTAACCCTGCACTCACATCAATACCTGCCTGTCTACAGAAAGCAGTGATCAAACACGGAAAAACCATGGACTGGTCATCGTGTGCACTGGCGTCTTGAATGGCATTGAAAATCACCCGTCCAATATTGATAGGGCCACCTGACCTCAAACGTAGCAACACACGGGCCTGGTCATAAAAAATCTCAGAACGGTGCTGGGATGGCATCAGTGAGTATGTCAGGAAAAGGTTCCAAAAGGCAACATCGGCATGCGTGTCGCGCTGGTACAGCTTCACTAACGTACCCCATTCCGCCTGTCCATCCATCCTAAGGCCTGCAGCCACTCGTCCTCTATAGGGGTCAAGATCTGCAATATATTCTATCCCTCGACCGTTACTGATAGCCACCTCCGGAGCGTCAAAATACTGATTAATAGCCTCCGGAGTTATATGAACCTCAACACCCTGCACTAAAACTGGTTCTCCAACCAACAGTCTCCCTGGTACAGCACTAGCATAATACTCTGTAACAATCCCCCTGTTTGGCCTTGGTGGGCGTGCAACATATCCACCCCATCCGCGGTCTGTAACCATCTGTGGGACAGGTGTCTGTGCCAAACTCTCAACATCAATTCCCCTCTCAATAATCCAAGGTCGCCTGAGGAAATTGCTGAACCGGCTCTTAAAGTCCTTGTGTTGTGCTTGTTTTGGCAGTGCCTTTTGTTTCCCTTTATCGGATGTACTGACCCGAGGACGCTTCCCTATAGCAGTCCTTGCCATCTGCAGATAACACAAGCCAACAATTACACACAATTTTCTACCAAAAATTCGGCAGCATTTCGTTTCAAAATTCAGTTCCCAATATGTTTATAATACCATATAAATCACATGCAAGTCCAAATATCCCACATGCAAATCCAAATAAATCAAATATATTCCTCAAAATCAAATATGGCAACCATTATTCAAGCAAAGACATTCAAACTCTCCCAAGAACAACAATTTTCGGAATTCCTTATATACCAAGTGAAAATCACAACCCAATAAACTTAATCATGCTAAATAGATCAATTTGAACAAAGCCCATTGGTGATTAAGACATAGAATCCGAATTTGAGCATGCAAAACTCTCAATCTCTTCATACCACATTGTAAAATCAAAACTTCATAAGTTAATGCCATTAAAGTAAAATAGAAGAGAGAAGAAGAAGCATACCTTGTAGTCGAAATTGAGGAGAGTAGAAACTATGGAGAGCAATTGAGAGAAAAGAAAAAAAGAAGAGGAAGAGAAAAGAAAAACTGCAGCCGTTTGTGGGTCAAATGAGACCCACAAAGCTGCATGCCCCTTTTTAAATAGTGTAGGGCAACTGTCGACCAACCGCTGACGAGACACGCTGCATGGGCAGCGGTCCGGTCAGCGGTAAAGGGGAAAAAAAAACTTACCTGAGGTCCAAAACGCACCGTTTGCGTAAGTGACCGCCGGGCGTACCGTTGGTCAGGTACGCGCCACTTGAGCGGTCTAGTGAGCGAGCCAAACCAGTGGATCCTTTGAATTTTGGCCGCGGCTTGTGCAGTTGTCATCTTGGGCGGTCTATTGAGCGAGCCAAACCAGTGGACTCACGCTGGTGTAACCGCTGACCATGCATGTGCATCTTGAGCGGCATGGGCCACGGTAAATGTTAAAAGATGTGACAGGCCCTATTCCATCGAGATCCTCTTGAGCGGTCTCTTGCACGAGCCATTCCAGTGTTGGTGAAGTTGCTCGTACCGCTGCTCGTGCATGTGCATCTTGAGCGGTCCAACCTGCGTGAAACTCTACAAGCAACTGGTCCTTACTTTCCGCCGACCATGCACAACGCCACTTGAGCGGTCTAGCAAGCGAGCCATTCCAGTGTTGCAACATTGAGTGTACCGCGGCTCAGGCATGGCTGTCTCTTGAGCGGCATGTTGAGCGCTAATTCCCTAATTCGTGCAGTTCTACCTGTTTTGATTAAGGCAAACAATACACACATAAAACATAACTGCACACAGCTCAACACAACTGGAAATCTCGATTCCCCCAAACCTGGATTGAATAATACTCTTCACTAAACAGACGACTCACACTAATTACTGACTCAAATTAATCTAAAGAAAATAAATGAAAGAGAAAAAAAAAACAATGTTACCTAGGTGGGTTGCCTCCCACCAAGCGCTTTATTTAGCGTCTAGGCAAGACGTGTGAGAGCTCTACGGCTCTATAAGCACGGAATCCTCCAATCGCACGACAGCTCCGAGATCCTTAATGTAAGGCTTAACCCGATGCCCATTTACCTTGAACATGTTGCCATTCTGCTCGTTTTGCACTTCTACAGCTCCATGGGGAAAAACTTGTGTGACCCTGAATGGTCCAAACCATCGAGACTTCAACTTACCGGGAAACAGCTTCAGCCGGGAGTTGAACACCAGCACTTGCATACCGGGACGAAGGTCTTTATGCACTATCATCTTGTCATGTATCAACTTAGTTTTTTCCTTGTATAGTTTTGCACTCTCATACGCTTCCAAGCGAAACTCCTCGAGTTCACACAGCTGAAGTTTCCTCTCCTCACCGGCCTTGTCATAATCAAAGTTCAACTTCCTGACTGCCCATAAGGCTCTATGCTCGAGTTCTACTGGAAGGTGACACGCCTTCCCAAAGACCAACCTATATGGACTCATCCCAATAGGTGTCTTGAAAGCTGTCCTGTAGGCCCACAATGCATCATCTAATTTCAACGCCCAATCCTTTCGAGTGGAATTGACAGTCTTCTCTAGGATACTCTTGATTTGTCTGTTGCTGACCTCAACCTGTCCTGAAGTCTGTGGGTGATATGGTGTAGCAACTTTATGCCTTACACCATATTTCTTCAAAAGTGCAGCAAAGGATCTGTTGCAAAAATGCGTACCTCCATCGCTAATGATAGCTCTAGGGGTCCCGAATCTTGCAAATATCGTCTCCCTCACAAATTTCACCACAGTTTGACCATCATTATTCCTTGTGGCCTTTGCTTCTACCCATTTTGACACATAATCAACTGCTACCAAGATGTAACTATAACCACAAGATGGTGGGAATGGTCCCATGAAATCTATGCCCCAAACATCAAAAAGCTCTATTATCAAATCTCCAGATAAGGGCATCTCATTTCGCTTACTTATGCTCCCCGTACGTTGGCATCTATCGCATGCCAAACAAAACCGGACTGTATCTTTATGTAACGATTCCCAGAAGAATCCAGATTGCAACACTTTCAAAGCTGTTTTTCTTGCACCAAAATGTCCTCCACATTGCAGCTCGTGACAAAATTTCAGAACGTCTATCTGTTCTGACTCAGGAACACATCTTCTTATCACAGAATCAGGACCATGAGTGTACAAATAAGGGTCATCCCAAAAGTATTTTTTCGCTTTTGTAACGAACCTTTTTCTTCCTTGTGAGTTCAAATCCTCTGGAACTACCCCACTTACCAAATAGTTAACCAGATCAGCATACCATGGTTCACTATCCATTACAGCCAACAATTGTTCATCCGGAAACTTCTCATGCAATGGCAATATGTCTACCTCGTCCGGGTTTACCTGTACTAACCTGCTTAGATGATCAGCAACCACGTTCTCACTACCTTTCTTGTCTCGTATCTCCAAGTCAAATTCTTGTAGCAGGAGGATCCACCGAATCAATCTAGGTTTGGCATCCTTTTTCTGAAGAAGATGACGAAGGGCTGCATGATCCGAATATACAATGACTTTGGCGCCCACCAAGTAAGTTCGGAATTTCTCCAACGCAAAAACTACTGCGAGGAGCTCCTTCTCAGTTGTTGAGTAGTTCAATTGAGCGTCATTTAAGGTTCGAGAAGCATAGTATATTGCGTGCGGAACCTTATCTACTCGCTGCCCCAAAACTGCTCCGATAGCATAATCCGAAGCGTCACACATCAATTCAAAGGGCAATTCCCAATTAGGTGGAATTATTACTGGTGCGGTAGTCAATGCACTCTTCAAAGTGTTAAAAGCCACCATGCACTCTTCAGTCACCTCAAACTCAGTTTCTTTTTGTAGAAGCAAACATAAGGGCCTTGTTATCTTCGAAAAATCCTTTATAAATCTTCTGTAAAAACCCGCATGCCCAAGAAAAGACCGTACATCTTTCACAGATTTTGGAGGCTGTAAACTACTGATCACCTCCACCTTAGCTTTGTCCACTTCAATTCCTCTTCTTGAAATCACATGTCCCAGAACTATCCCTTGCTGTACCATGAAGTGACACTTTTCCCAGTTCAACACCAAATTGTTCTCCTCGCATCTCTTAAGGACTAAGGTAAGGTTGTGCAAACACAAATCAAATGAATCCCCAAACACTGAGAAGTCATCCATGAATACCTCAATGATCTCTTCTAACATATCTGAAAATATTGACATCATACACCTCTGAAAAGTACCTGGTGCAGTTGCAGAGACCGAATGGCATCCTTCTGTATGCGAACGTCCCAAATGGACAAGTGAAAGCAGTTTTTTCTTGATCTTCTGGTGCGATAGCTATCTGATTGTAACCTGAGTACCCGTCGAGGAAACAATAGTGACTGTGCCCTGCCAATCGCTCGAGCATCTGATCTATGAATGGAAGAGGAAGTGGTCTTTTCTAGTAGCAGTGTTCAGCTTCCTGTAATCGATACACACCCTCCATCCTGTCTGAAGCCTCTGTGGAACCAACTCATTCTGTTCATTGCGAACCACGGTAATACCTGATTTCTTAGGAACCACGTGAATCGGGCTGACCCACTTACTGTCTGATATAGGATAAATTATCCCCACTTGTAAAAGTTTCAGGACCTCTTTCTTCACTACCTCTTTCATTATCGGATTCAATCTCCTATGGGCTTCTCTTGACGGTCTAGATTCTTCTTCGAGAAAAATCTTGTGCATGCAAACTGTTGGACTAATTCCCTTGATATCTTCAATTGACCATCCTATAGCTGACTTATGTTTCTGTAGAACCCCAATGAGCCTTTCTTCCTCAGTACCCTGCAATTCTGAAGCAACAATTACCGGGTATGTCTCATCATCACCTAGATACACATACTTCAGAGTTGTTGGTAACTCCTTGAGCTCCAACTTTGGTGGTGGATCATTGGCAAAACTGACAGTTGAAACTTGGAAGTCTGCAACTTCTTCTTCAGCTAGTTCAGAACTATCTTCAGTCATGTCGTCTTGATCATCCCAATCCCAATCTGCCAAATCCTCATCCTTGAATACTCCATCAACCCCAGGGTCTAAAACCTCGATGAATGAACAATCATCAGCTCCGGCAGGGTATGATGATGCTTCAAAAAGTTTGAACTCCACTGTCTCATCTAACACTGTCATTGACAGTTTCCCATTCTGCACATCAATAAATGTCTTTGCTGTTGCCATGAACGGTCTACCTAAAAGAACAGGTCTCATGTTAGTCTCTTTGCTCACATCCTCCATGTCTAATACCACAAAATCAGCAGGAATTATAAGTTTCCCAACTTGAACCAGAACATCTTCAACATGCCCTCTCGGATATCTTACCGAACCATCTGCTAACAGAAGTGACATTGTTGTAGGCTTCAACTCATTTAACCCTAGCTGCTTGTAAATAGAATACGGCATCAAATTAATACTGGCACCTAAATCTAGCATTGCTCTTTCAAGTTGGGTACCTCCTACCGTGATGTTGATGCAGAAACTGCCCGGATCTTTCAGCTTGGGAGGAAGTTCCTTCTGTAAAACTGCACTAGCACTACCTGCTATGTATTCCTGATGATTCGGCCCAAATTTCTGTCTGTTGGTGTGAAGGCTTTTGAAAAATTTTGCATAGGCAGGCATCTTTTCTATCATCTCAAGTAGAGGCAAGTTCACATGTACCTTGGACAGAACATCAAAAATTTCTTTGAAAGCCTTGCTGAGCTTGTCCCTTTTAAGCCTCCCAGGGAAGGGAATTGGTGGAACATAAGGAGGAGGTGGAACATAAGGGTCTGATGACTTGTGTAAAACTGAGGTTTTCTTGGGTGTCTCTACCACTACCTCTTCTTCTGCGTTAGTCTCCTTCTCACTCACCTCTTCTGATCCCCTGGTGCCCTCTTTCTGTTGCCCCCTGACAACTTCAGTGTCTAACACTCGCCCACTTCTCAACACAGTCAATGCTTTGGCTTGCTCTGATTGGCTAGGGAACCTTCCTGGTTCATTCTTGCGGACTGCGTCGACTATTTGCCCCATCTGTGTTTCTAAATTCTTAATGGATGCCTCAACGTTGTTAATTCTCTGATTTGTATCACGGGAGAAACGCTCTGTATTCTCAGCAAGGGATGTCACAATTTCTTCCAAGGACCTCTTCTTCGGCTGATAGGTGGTACTGTCTCTATTAGCTGCATTGTTCCATTGTTGAGGTTGACTATTGGAACCTTGACCTTGGTAAGTACCTCTGTTGTACCCTCCTTGATTTGTTCCCTGAGTGTTCTGTGGAATGAGCTGATGACTATTAAGAGCAATGTTAGGGTCAGAATAAGATAAATTGGAATGGTTACGCCACGCAGGGTTGTAGGTATTCGAGTAAGGATCGTTCCTCCCTCTTTGGTAATTGAAAGCTTGAACCTCCTCTGTCTCAAATGGTATCCCATCTCCATCTTGCACTAAGTTCACCCCTAACTGCTGTTGAGCCCTATTCGAGTTTTGGGCCATCATAGCTTGTACTTGCTTAGCTAGATTCGCCATCTGAATTTCCACCCCAGTTGTCTGGTTGACCTCATACTTACCTCCCTTTCTGACCATTGAACTTCTATGTTGGGAGTTTAGAGCCAAAGTTTCATATATCTCAGCAATCTCTAAAGCAGATTTCCTGGTAATGATACCCCCACAGGCGTTGTCAACAATGTTCTGTGTGAAAGGTGTCAATCCATCATAAAAAGTGCGGACTTTGTATTCCTCAGTCACCATGTGAGGGGGAATTTGATCTAACAGCTCCTTATATCGCGACCAGGCTTCATGGAATGACTCACCATCTTCTTCACTGAAACTGGCTATCTTGATCCGGACTTCTTTTGCTTTAGAGGCAGGGAAAAATCTGTTGAAGAATGCAGTACACACATCAACCCATGATCGCAAAGATCCTGCCCTTACTGAATTGTACCACTTGATGCCCTTGTCCTTCATACAGTACCGAAAACACCTCATCCTCAACTGCTCTTCTGTCAATCGGCCCATCGGGAAATTCCCTACTGTAGCTTGATAATCCTTCATAAACTGGAGGCAGTCTTCTGTTGCCAAACCGTGAAAAGATGGCAGCATGTTTAAATGGCTACCCCTCAACTCATAACTCCTGGCTAAGGCATCTAGCACAATAGGCTGAGGTTGGTCTCCCAACATAGGCTGTCCAGACTCTCTCATTAGTCTGATCTCATCTTCTAGTGCACGTCTTGGAGGACCCGGTGGATTGTCTCGAATTTCCTGTCTATTCTGAACACCTTGTTCATCATAATCCTCTCTTTCAGCTCGAATAACCCGGTCACGTTGCTCACCGTGATCACCCATATCCTCAACTAAAGGGTCTAACTCTTCAAACTGTCTAGCAACTCGGCCTACTCGGTCAATCTCGTCGTTAGCAGGGATCAGAATACCTCCAAGCGAACGACGTCCGTTCATACACCTGTAAAACCTGAAACACCAAAAACACAACTACCACGAAGTAAGATGAAACAAAAGAACTAAAACTAAAAAAAAAAAAAAAAAAATCTAATGACACACACTACCTAACCTAAACTAACTAGATCCAACTAATAGAATCTATACCAATCCCCGGCAGCGGCGCCAAAATTGATGCAGTAAATTCTGTGTTCAATTTATTAAGAAAGTTCGTTCACTGGGATCGGCGATTTTATCAGTTAAAACCAATTAATCTAGCAAAGGTGACTCTAAATGCGAAAACTAAATTGCATAATGCTTTTCTTTGGAAAGATTGTTTAACTCTAGGATTAATCTAAATTATGACTATTTGAACTAAAAATCAAATCAACGAATAAACAAATCAAAGAATGAATATATGGGGAGAAACTAGGGAATCGATACACCTCTCTTAGACACTCAATGCTCTCAATTAGTCTCAATAAACACTTCAATAAAGTTTAGGGCTTGTTTTGATAAACAATTAAGAACGAATCTCCTTCCCACCACTCGCACAAAGGCCATGTGTCAAGTGTTAGTAATGAAATCCCTATGAACAAAACTCTAAGCCAAATCAATGCCACAAGGCCATGCAAACATTAATTTTCAAGTCTATTAAGCTTATGATTGTGATTCAAATGGAAAGGCCATTCACATCCAAACCCTAATCTCAAAGATAAACTAAATCACAAACTCATATCAATTGAGGCCACAAAATAATATGAATCAATAATATAGAGCAATTAATTCAATAGACAAGACTAAAACCCAATTGATTAACAAAAAGATAGACTAATTGATTACATAGAGTTGTCCAAAGTTGGTTACATCAATCCCCTAATAAAGGTTTAGTTACACATCAATGGAGAGAACAAAAGTATAGAAGAGATGAAGATAGAACCCATTATGGTGTGATGTTTCTGACTTGCGATCTCCGTCGTCTTCCTGCTCCAAGTAATCTCCTCCGATGGAATGAATGAAAAGAATCAAAGAAAGGTGGTCTTCAAACTCTCTCTGTCTGTCTAATATGTCGAACCCTTATTTTCTCTTATTCCCTTCTTTTTATAGGTCTTCTGCAGTGACGAGAAGACGAGGAGGCGGTCCACCGCTCAACGTGCCGCTGGGTAGGCACTTGCCTCTTGAGCGGCATGGCCGGCGGAAAAGGCAATATCATTGGCGCCTGTTGCACCGTCGGCGGTGCACCTGCCTGATGGGCGGCATGGGCCGCGGAAAATGGGAGAAAAATGCCCTTTCTGCATCATTTGACTCTATCATCTTCAGAATACGATCCGATCAACATTTCTATGGTAAGAGACCTGCAAAGACTCAACAAACACATCAACCCACCAAAAAGACCCAATGAACAAGCATAAACACAAGCAAAAAGGGCAAAATATAAGCATAGAAATAGACTGATCACCTCCTGCAGCCGGTTGATTCTTCTGTTGTTTTTTGGAAGACTGTAAATTTATTTTTTGTTCATTCATTTGTAAATAATACAAAGTTATGAAATTATATATTTTTCTTCATTCAGCTGCCTTTGCCGAGTTTTTGGCTTTTGCTTGGTTTTTTCACCAAGTGTTGCTTTAGCTTACTTTTTGTTTTTATTCAGCTGCCATTGCTGAGTTTTCGGCTCACTTAGTATTCGCCAGGACGTATCCGACCATATACCAAGTTTTTATTGTGTTTTATAGCTATATTCAGCTGCCATTGCTGTATTTTGGCGTACTTAGTGTTTGTCAGGATGCATCCGACCATACACAAGTTTTTGACATGTTTTTATCTTTTATTCAGCTGCCGTTGCTGTATTTTGGCGTACTCAGTGTTTTGGCAGGATTTATTCGACCATGCACCGAGTTTTTAACATGCTTTTTGTTTGTTCAGCTGCCATTGCTGATTTGCGGCTTTTATTTCTCGCCAGTCATCGCTGCAGCGAGCATAAAGCTCGTTTTTATGTGATGATAGCTGTGTGTGATGGCGAATGCCTTTTGCGTTTGGCGAGTCAGAATCGAGAATAAATTACTCTTTATTGAATACTTCCTGCAACTTTGTTAACATGGTCATAAAGAAAGACGCTAAAACGAACAACTGCTCTAAACTAGAAAGAAAAAATAGAAGGAATTTAAAAGAATCTGACTTGTCCCTTAAGGATAATATATCTTTAAGTACTGCGCATTGCATGGACGGGGTAGCTCGCCAAATCCTTCTCGAGTAATGCGATATGCCCCATGGCCAGCTATCCCCGTAATCTTATAAGGCCCTTCCCATTTGTCTGCGAGTGATCCTGCAGCCTTGTCTCTTGTTCCTGGATTCACCCTCTTCAGTACTAAGTCACCAAGTGTGAACCTCCTTTCACGCACATGCGAGTTGTAATATCTGGCTACCCTCTGTTGGTATGCCGCATTCCTTATTTGTGCGTGCTCTCTTCTTTCTTCTAATTCATCTAGGCCGCACTTTAGCATATCAATGTTGATTTCTGGCTGGAAGAGTTGTACCCTTGGTGAAGAGAATGATGTTTCCACGGGAATAACAGCTTCTGCTCCGTAAGCCATGGAATACGGGGTTTCGCCTGTTGAACCCCTTTCTGTTGTTCGATATGCCCAGAGCACTTGTGGTAACTTATCCGCCCAGCTGCCCTTTTTGGTTGCCAATTTAGCTTTCAGGTTGTGCTTGATGATCTTGTTCACTGCTTCAGTCTGGCCATTCGTCTGTGGATGTGCTGGAGAAGCGTAGTAGTTGTTGATGCCATACTTATCACATAGCTCCCTGAATTTCCTGCCATCAAATTGGGTCCCATTGTCCGTGATGATGGTGTTTGGTATCCCGAATCTGTATAGGATATTTTTCTTCACAAAGCTTATGGTGTTTGCTTCTGTTATATGTACCAATGGCTCGGCTTCTACCCATTTTGTAAAATAATCCACGGCTACTATGGCATGCTTTACTCCTCCAGTTGCTGTTGGCATTGGGCCGATCAAGTCTATTCCCCACATGGCGAATGGCCAAGGTGAGGTAATACTTTGCAGGAGCTCAGGTGGTTGTCGGATGTTATTGGCGATTTTCTGACACGCTTCACATCTCGCTGCCACCCTTTTGGAGTCGGCGAACAGAGTTGGCCAGTAAAAACCCTGTCTCAATGTTTTGTGGGCTAGGCTGGCACCCCCAGCGTGGTTCCCACAATTTCCACTGTGTATGCTTCTCAGGATACCTTCTGCTTCTTCAGGCCCGACACATCTCTGCAGTGCCCTCGAGTATCCCCTCTTGTATAGTTCTCCATTGAGTACTGAGTATCTTGTAGCTCTGTATTTCAGCCGCTTTGCCTCCAATGGGTCGCTCGGGAGTATATCGTTGACGAGATATTCTTTAATTGGTGTGATCCAGCTGTTCCTTTCACCAAAGACTGCCCCGACTTCCTTTGTTTTGACTATACTCGGCTGCAATAGGCGGATCATAGCGATATTGTTGGGCCAGATGTTGATCGTGGCAGATGCCAATTTGGCTAAGGCATCAGCCTTTTCATTTTCTTCTCTAGGGACATGAACAATTCTGTACTCTTTGAATCTTTCTAACAGCTCCCTTGCCAATTCCAGGTAAGTGATCATGCTTTCCTCTCTCGCCTGGTATTCATCTAGCACCTGATTGACAACAACTTGAGAGTCGCTGAAAATTTCCACCTCGTCTGATCCTAAGACTGTGCTAATTTTTAAACCTGCTATGAGTGCCTCGTACTCAGCTTGATTGTTGGTGGCTTTGAAGTCAAAACGCAAGGCACATTCGATTGAGTCTCCTTCCGGTGTTGTCAGCACTACACCTGCCCCGCTGCCGTGCGTGTTTGATGAGCCATCAACGCGAAGTTGACATTTGAATATTTTCTTATTTTGCTCCACCATCATTCTCGCCACCTCTATGCTTGGTTCAGTGAACTCTGCTACGAAGTCTGCCACTGCCTGGGCTTTAATTGCTGTCCTTGGGAGGTATTCCACATCGAATTCACTTAATTCGATCGCCCACTTTGTTAACCGACCGGATACCTCTGGTTTCTGCAGGATTAACTTCAGTGGGCAGTTGGTGTATACCCTGATTCTATGAGCCTGGAAATATGGTCTTAGCTTCCTTGCTGCTGTTATTAGGGCGAGTGCCATTTTTTCTGCCGGCGAATACCTTGTTTCGGCTGGTAATAGTGCTTTGCTGGTGTAGTATACTGGCTTTTGGATTCCATCTTCCTGTCGCACTAGCACGGAACTTGTGGCTGCTTCAGAGACGGACAAGTACATGTACAATGTCTCTGCTGTTTCTGGCTTTGATAGCAGCGGTGCCCGTCCAAGGTAATCTTTCAAGGCCTGGAAGGCTTTTTCGCAATCCTCATTCCATTCGATTCCCTTTCCCTTTTTTAAAGCTTTGAAAAATGGTAGGCATCGGTCTGTTGACTTGGCTATGAATCTGCTCAGCGACGCTAGGCACCCTGTGAGTTTTTGGACATCTTTCAGAGTCTTTGGCGAGACCATTCTCGCTAGTGCTTGGATTTTTTCAGGGTTCACCTCTATTCCTCTTTGGTGTACTTGATATCCGAGAAACCTCCCAGACGGTACGCCGAATACACATTTTGCTGGATTCAACTTCATTCCATACTTGACCAGTACGTCGAACGTTTCCCTCAGGTCATCTGCATGTCTATCTGCGGTGACACTTTTTGTCAGCATATCATCAACATAGACCTCCATATTTCTCCCTATTTGCCTGGCGAACATCTTGTTGACCAAGCGCTGATAAGTTGCCCCAGCATTCTTCAAGCCGAATGGCATGACCGTGTAACAATACAACCCCTGATCTGTGGTGAATGCTGTCTTCTCTTCGTCAGGCTTGTGCATCTTTATCTGGTTATATCCTGAATATGCATCCATGAAACTCAACGTCTCATGTCCGGCTGTTGCATCTACTAACTGGTCAATCCTTGGTAGCGGGAAGCTGTCCTTGGGGCAGGCTTTGTTCAGGTCGGTGAAGTCGACGCACATCCTCCATTGATTGTTTTTCTTTTTTACTAAGACCACATTCGCCACCCATTCCGGGTACTTAACTTCTCTAATTGACCCTGCGGCGAGCAACTTTGACACTTCCTCTTTTATTGCTGCACTTCTTTCTGGGTTGAAGCTTCTCCTTTTCTGTACCACCGGTTTGCATTTCTCATTCACAGCCAGATTGTGAGAAATTGTGCTTCTATCAATCCCTGGCATGTCTTCGTGGCACCAAGCGAAAATCCCCCTATATTCTTTCAACAAGTTCGCCACATCTTTTTTAACTTGTTCAGTCAGCTTTGCTCCGATCTTTACTGTTTTATCTGGTTCCGCTTCATCTAGAATAATCGACTCAGTCGGTTCTTCCTTCTCTCTGCTCGTTTTATCTCTTGGATCCAGTTTGAAGTTTTCTGGATTATCTTCCTGCACTTCCATGTCTACTTCAAATATGTTCAAGGTTTCCATCCCCGTTTTATCTTTGAAGATTGATAGGTTGGCGCGGCGAGCCATCTCCTGCGACCCTCTCAATTCTCCGACGCCGAATTCTGTAGGGAACTTTATTTTCAGCGCATGGGTTGAAGTAACAGCTCGAGCTTTGTTAAGAAACGGTCGGCCAAGTAGAGCATTATACGGCCAATTATGGATGTCAACCACGACAAAGTCCAACAGGATTGTTCGTCGGCATGGTGCTGTACCAAATCTTACAGGCAGTTTCACTGTTCCTAACGACCTAACCTCTGCGCCACCAAATCCTTTTAATGGTACATGGAATGGTTCAAGATCTTTCCTGTCCAGCCGCAACTCATCATACACTCTGGCACTTAAAATATCAGCCGAACTCCCATTGTCAATCATCACTCGAAGGACATCCCTATGGGCTATTCGAACTCCCACGACTATTGCATCATTGGGCTTTGCATCAATCCCGTCTGAGTCTTCTGCTGTAAATGTTATGGGATCATGTCCTTCTCTCCCTTTCTTGGGGTTTCTCTGCACAGAATTGACTTCCATGCTCCTGCCTTCATACATTACTTCTCGAACTTCCGACATCCTTTCTCGATTACTCCTCCCAGTGTGAGGTCCGCCGAAAATAGTGTTTATGGCTGCGTTAGGGCTGTTCCTCCTTGGACTTTTCCTGTCCTGCCCGTTTCCTTGGCGGCTATCTTGGCGACCCCCGTGCTTGTCCCCTTTCAAGGCAAAGTCCTTCAGGTGCCCATCTCTGATTAGGCTTTCGATGTGATCGCGCAACTGAAAACACTTTGAAGTTTCATGTCCATGATCTTTGTGGAATCGACAGTACTTAGTTGTATCTCTCCTGGCATTTGCTGATTGCTGTCGGGGGTATTTGGCGAGTCCTTTGTCTTCTACCACAGACAATATCTCCTCCTAGTCGCCAGTTAAAGGGGTGTAATGGTTGTACCTTCCTCGAAACTTATTGGCTCGAGTGTTTCCTCTGCTTTCTCTCGAATATCCCTTTTGGCCCTTCTCATCCTTCTGGCGATCACGTGATTGCATCTTTTTGTCATCCTTATGGTCTGTTTTCAAGTCAGGCTTGTGCCCATGCACGTAGCTACCCCCTTGTGCTACTTCTTCTTCCTCTGCCAGTGCATAGTCGCCAGCTATTTCCATCATCTCCTCGTAAGTTTTAGGTCTATCTCTTCGCAGGTCAAAGGATAATCGTCCACTCTGTAGCCCATTGGTGAAAGCGGCGATTACAACTACATCACTGGCATCCTCAATTTGAGCTACTTCCTTCCCGAACCTGGCCAGATACTTCTTGATTGACTCGTTACGTTCCTGTTTCAAGTTTGACAGATGGGCGAGTGACTTTCTTCTTTGGACACTTCCCATGAATTGCCTTATGAATGCCTTACTGAGGTTTGAGAAGCTGCTTATGGTTCCGGGCGGAAGTCTTCCGAACCATCTAGAGGCGAGGTCGCCGAATGTTTGCGGGAAGGTGAGACACAACAACCCGTCATTGGATGAATACTGGGCCATGATATTGCGGAATCGGCGAACATGTTCCTTTGGATCCCTGTTCTCCTTATACTGCTCAATAGTTGGCATTCTAAATCTGTCTGGAAATTGGGTGCGAGCAATAGTTTCGATGAATGGGCTATCTGACTCATCATCCGAGGATATATTACGACCATACCTTCGCGCCATTGCTGAAACTTTTCTCGATAGCTCTTGTAAGGTGACATCTCGCTGACCAGTTGGTTCTCCTGCTGGATCGAGCCTACTCTTGATTGTCATTCTACCATGATTGCCTCTCTCATCTGGGCTTCTTCGATCTTCAGTGCTCTCGGATCTCCTCCGCTTCGCTCTTTTAGATCGCAACTCCCTTCGTGGACGAGGACTCTTGTCCTCAGATGAGATGGACCGGTGTCTTCACCGGTTTCGCTGATATGTGTCGCTGGAATTGACCCCATGTGTTCGCACCTGGTCTCGTTCCTCCCTGGATTCTTCATTCATCACACCTTTTCCCTTCCTTTGTTTTCTCCCCTCGAAATCCTCAGTGTGATCCTGGGGGGTCTCCTCAGTGGATTGTCTCGCTTGAGTGTCGGGAATTACGATGTGAACTTCTGACCGTAGCCTTCCGGGTGGATGGGTTCCAGGGGTGGTTAACTCGTAAGGAGATGAAACTCCTAACCCTATGGGAAGCGAAAGTCCTATTTTGCTGGCTTCGCTGATTAGGTTTACCAATGCGGCTTGGAAGTGCTGCAAAATCCCGGGATCAGCCGCCCTAGTTCCTGGCGTTGCTGCTGATTGTTCCCCAACTGTCACTGCCCTGTCTCCCATTGGCGCAGTTGGTTCAACAACTAAATCTCCGCTGGAGTTACCATCTCTGTCGCTGTCGTTGTTCATGCTGTCTGATTCGCAAGGGTCCCTCGAAGTTTTCTGTTCAAAAGCCCCCTCCTTCTAGCGCCAATTGTTGACGGTGAAATTTGGATTGCCACGCACTCAACAACTAAATCAATTTAATATAAAACAAGAAAATTAAGAACACATGCAAAAGACAAGTTTTATTTGGAAAACCCTTGAATGGGAAAAAACCACGGCGCCCCTGAGGGCAGAAGAATAATACTAGGTTTTCGTTGCTTTGTTACACACTCAAATCTCTCACAATTGCTCTCTTTTCTCTCTATAGAATTCTGAACCCCTTCCTCGTGGGATAGGTGGTTCTATTTATACATGTTTACTTAGGGTTTCCCCTCGTTGATTTGTACTAGGATCCTTTCCTGTCACAGATTGGGTCTTCTTTCCTTTTTATGATTCCTTATTGCTTTGGGTCTTCTAAAAGTTTAGGGTTTGCTTCTGTGTTTCTGCCGAGTCGGTTCGAGCCCAGTGTGCTAGTCCAGCGAGTGCCTTTATTTTTTGGGTATTGCGTATCTGGCGAGCACACTTCTATATTCGGCGAGTAGGTTTTTGGTTTTGGCGACCATGCCTTCGACTTCCTTCTGGTCTAAGCTATTTTATCATCCTGACTTGTCAGACTCCTTCCCTTGACCCGGTCAATGAATGACGTGGCAATCTTTCGTTAGCTCCTTTGATGACGTGTCAGTTTGGCGAATTTATACATACAACAATAGTGAAGGCCTCCTACTTGAGATTAGATTAAGGCAGAGGTTATTAAACCGGATTCCACTCGAAAGATGTATTCTTGTGGAATCCAAAGCCACTCCTAGGATGTATAGTTGTGGCTCTTAATCTCTAATAAGAGGTCAACTTAGGATGTATAGGAAAACCTCATATTCGAGATTAGATGAAGATTTGATTTGTAAGCCAGATTCCACTCGAAGGATGTATTCTTATGGAATCCTTCCATTCAAGAGAGCTTGAGACAAACAAATAGGATGTATACCTAGTTGCCTCCTTAGTTACTTTCTAAATCAATTTACTAAGAGAATGTATCCAAGACAAACCAATATTCAAAAGCAATTATAACCATGAATAGATCATAAATGATAGATTTAAGAAATAGTAGAGTTAATTACAAATTCCCAATATCCATCAAACTAATCACATCAACCCCTTAGTGGGTGTAAGTGCCTCACTTTTTGATTGGCGTATTTCGTTGACAAAATCACAATAGGGTTCAAATATGTAAGCTACCAGCTTAGGATTGAAGAAATCCTCATCAAATGTCAAAGGATTTCTTTGTGGACATCTAGAGCTTCAAGGAAGGTAGTTTACTTATCTTGACTCTTTGTTGAAGAGATTTAGTTGCACACACTCATTACTCTAGCATGCATGTGTGATTATTGCATTTTGTGTGTATGTATTTCACAATTCACACTTGCACGTTTTTTTTATCTTGAATGTGTTATGTATGTGTGCAGTGTGCTGGTCTCTTACCTACGCACACCAACGCATTGCACTGGTCGTCATGCGTAGTTCACCAATGTAACTTCAACAGAGGTTGTGTGCTGGTGTGTGTGCGCTACTCGACCAGTGCACCACCAGTGCAAATGGTGAGAAGCTAAAGTGTCTTTTTCAAAACGACATCACTTTGCTTGGATCTCATATATATATGCCTTGATAGCCTTTAGTCATTTTTTAGAGCAAAAATTACACATTTTGAGAGCTAAAAAAGTGACTTCAAAGCAAAGGTATCAATACTTGATTTTTATTACACAAAACACAAACACCCATCATACTTTCATGTTTCATACATCATCTAGCATGTTCTAGATTGATTTCTTATGGGTTTTCTTTATTACTCACATGACTTGTAGTTAGAACATTTATTTGTATCTCTTCACATGTTCTTGCTTTACAAGATAGCCTTTTTATTACTTGACTAGTTTCAAGATTGCATTTTTATTGTGTTTTGTGAGTTGTTTGTGATAACTATTACATATAGGGTTTTATTTGCACATCTAGCTAGTTTTTCTCATTGGTTGATTGAGATTGTTTGTGATAGCTATTGTATGTAGGATTGGTTACCATTTACATAGCTAAGTTGTATGCATGTCATGTAGCTACATGATATCTAGGAGTGTTTAACATGTTCTTCCATGCCTAGATAAGCTTACATGTTTGACCTTGCATTTATGCATTTTGAATATTGCACATATTCACTTTAGGTTGTTAATCTCTTCTCTTAGAGAGTCAAGTCTTGTATTTACCATTTGGTAGTTTACAAGCAAGGAACTAGGTTCACTTTTAAAGGTCTGCGGGTAATAGTGGTAGGTTAGTGACCGTAAGGTTTGACGTGGTCAACATAGATTGTAAACACTATTGCAAATAGTGGATTCGAGGTTCATTGTGTGACGCACATAACAGCCCGTGGTTTTTACTTGTTGAAGGTTTCTATGTAAAAATCAAGTGTCATTTAAATTCCGCACATTTACACTTGATTTTGTATTTGACTAGTTTGGGGTTATTTTTGCAATATTGACTAATTCGGAATATTTGGTAATAACCGAATTAAAATCTATTCTCCCCACCCCCCCTAGTTTTATAGATATATTCAGTGGGGATTTAGCTACTCATAGAAAATACACAATATGAACTAAGAGAAAAGAGATAGAGAAGACCCATAGTGAGACCTTTTTCTTAAAGCTTGGATTCCAATCTCCTAATGCTCTTCCTTGAGTAAAGATGGGATGTAAGTGAGAATGGTGGAAATGGTGTGTAGAAATGTGAAGTATGGAAAGGAAATGTGTTTGGATGGTTAGGAGAATATTCCTAGATCTAGATGATGTAAGGGAAATGTAATTTCAGAGTAAAAACGTATGTGTTCGATCTAATGTGTTTCTATTTATATAGATTACAAAATAAGTCAAAAATGTTGGAAACTCGCAATCTGGCAGGTGTGGAGTGCGAATCAGGGACCCGCACTTTATCAATTCTTCACAAATTCGACTCCCATGTTTTTGTCAAGAGTGCAGGTGAAGTGTAGTTGAATGACTCGTACTGACCCGCACTTTATCAAGTCTTCATGATTCCATCTCCTGCGTTTTGCATAGAGTGCGGGTGGAGTGTGGTTGGATGACCCGCATTGACCCACACTTTATCAAGTCTTCATGATTCCAGCTCCCGAGTTTTGCATAAAGTGCGGGTAGAGTGCGGTTGAATGACCCGCACTTTAACTTCTCTTCAGATATCAGCTTACAGGTTTACATAGAGTGTGGGTGGAGTGCGGGTGGAGTGCGGTTGAATGACCCGCACTTTATGAAAACGTAAATACTCGGTGTGTTCTAATATTAATCTAGAGGGGGCTGAATAGATTTTAATTATTATTACCCAATTTTCGCATGTATGTCAATTTTACGAAAAAGCCCCTACTAGTCAAAAAGACAAATAAGTGTAATATGGTGCGGAAATTAAATAACATTTGATGTATACGTGGAAACCCAACCACGGGCTATTTAGTGCGCCACACTCAAACCTCGAAATCCACTAATTAGAATGGAGTTTACAACCTATGTAGACCTCGTCTAACACTCCGATCAATAACCCCCCACTTCTACCACGCGGGCCTTTAAAAGTGGCTCTGCTTGAGGCCTAAACAATTTTAGCCTCAAGTCTTAATTCTCAATAAAGAGATTATACAACCTATGTGAATATGTATGAATATTCAAATAACAAACAAGGCTAGGAAACCTTAGATGCTTATCTAGGATGATGATATAATCAATTAAATCAACCCTAAATATCAAGAGCTAAATGACATGTCAAATAGCTTAGCTAATCAAGATTAAGCAAAAACCTAATTAGCTATCATAATACAACACTCAATCAATTCATCACAATCAATTCTCTTTTCTTGTATTTAGCATATGATCTAAAACATACAAGTAATTTAAAAGAGATGGCTTGATAGTAAAAATATTAAAATAAGATGAAGTTAATCAAAATCTTACCAAGCAAGTTGTGATGATGCAAACCCATGCATGATGATTGAAAGATGATCGTTTATGCACAAAGGAATGTATTTGAGTGATCAAAGATGATCAAAGATGAGTTCTTGATGAAAAAGCTCTCTTTGAAAATGCTCTCAATTAAAAATATGATTTTTTGAGTTATGTTCATGACCTAAGATCAAAGAGGCATATATATATGGTGTCCAATTGAAGCTATGTTGTTTTGGAAAGTTTCCAAAAAGTTTCCACGCAAACCGCTCTACGTAGGGCGGATTTTAGGCGGGTGTAGGGCGGATTGAGAAATCAATCAAGTGCCTACTCTACGTAAGGCGGGTGAACAGTGGATTGGGCACGATAGTGCATTAGCTTCAACTCCAAGTGCTTCAAAACATGACCAAAAGACATCGAAACCTTTCATATGGTATATCGTTGGAAAGGTATGGATATCTACATTCTACTCCAATTTATGGAATGACATTTTGATATCTGTAGAAAAGGTTATGGTCAATAGAGTGACCAAAGGTCAGAAACGAACAACAACATGGTTGCCCTGTTTTGGTGGTCACTTTGGAGATTTCAAAACCAATCCAAACGGTCATGAAATATTACGAATAATATACCGTTGGAAAGGTATGGGTGTCTAGTTTGTCCAGAATTTTACAAAACTCAATTTAAATCCTTTTATAAAAAGTTATGGTCACAAGACCATACAAAGGTCAGTTTTGAAAAACATTTAAAACATTGAAATCCAATCTTTTGAAATTAGACACTATACTCCAAACAACCAAACCAAAGCTACCACTTATCCAAGAGAAGAATGAGACCTTCTCAAGTGGTCAACCATCGCACTAAGACATGCACATCATCGTGTAAACGTGGACGTTTCCGATCACACAAATGGAAACGAATTACACCACACTTAATACTAATCATGAAGTGCAAGTGTGGGAAGTGAATACATCCTAATGCCTAAACATGTCATGGCATTTCAATGAATTAGATGCAATCACTTAAACATGCAAGAAGAGGTATAAATGATCATTAATGTGCACATAACAAAAACACACACAACATACAAGAATAGGAATTATGCATGAGATGTGAGTGTGTGTGTGCAACTAATCTCTTCAAAGCAAATTAAGCACATAGAAGTTTACCTTTGGTGCTTATTCTCTTGAGGTCTTGAGAGCCTAATCTACCCTTACAAAGAACCCCAAATGTGGTTTGTCCACGAAATAAGCCAATTAACAAATGAGAATCCTTACACTTTAACTTCTTTTCAGATAACAGCTTCTGGGTTTTGCCAACAGTGCGAGTGAAGTGCGGTTGACTAACCCGCACTTCTGGAGCACCTGATGCCTTTTGTCCTTCTTTTTGCATCTTTTGGTTCTTTTTTGCCCGAAAGTCCCGAATTCCGCTTCTAACACCATAAATGTACAAATGCCTGCAAATACAAACAAAGAGCCCATAAGAGACGCTAAAACGCAAGAGAACAAGACCAATGATAAGGAAATGAGGGCCGAAATATACAACACTTTTGGCACGATCATTGATTCATAAGCAGATGATGATGATGATGATGATGATTTGGGTGGGTGTTGATTAATATGGGTGTTGGTGTAATTGAAGAAGATGATGATGTTAGGTGAAAGAAGAAGTGATGGGATTCATTTTAATCCCATCAAATTGGTTGGGACTAAATTATCCAATGTCAATGGGATTAAAAAGTCAAATGGGACTAATTTATCCCATCCCACTAACCAGCCAATCATGGGAATGGGACTAAAAACAGGCCGATTCCCATCCCATTATATGTGCCAAACGAGCCCTAATTGATTTAAGAGTCTTCCCTTATGGATTCAAGGCTTAATTGAGATTGAGATGTTTTTAGAATTAATCTTCTCCAATTCTCTCTTTCTCACTTATATAGCTGGAAAAAAAAAAAAAAAAAAAAAAAAAAGTACCCATCTCTATAGAATCAATTAGCTTTTATCACTTTAGATAGATTATTATTTATTTATTTATTTGATAATATCTGTTAATCCGGAACTATGTATTTTTTGAAAGCTTTCTCCATTGGTAGGATTCGAGCTGCTAACCTAGGAGTCATTTACCCAAACCCCAAGCTCGTCCATCTACCAACTGCCCTTGTTGACCTCTAGATCGATTACCTTAAATGTTAAAGTGGATCAATTTAAATCTCTATTATGTTTTACTATAAAGTATATAATAATTAATTAATATAGTCTCATGCATCTATTGGTACTAGCTAGCTAATTGATCTCACTCACTACTCAGTTGTGCGTTTGTCTTGCTGATGATAATTCTGATTTTTTGCAATTGGTTGTTGTAGGTAAAGCTTCAACATCAAACCCTCAAAAAGTCTTATAATTTCATTTGAAATTTTATTTTTAATTTTAAAAACTAAAACTAAAATTTTTGTTTTTATTTTGAGCGGTCCTTTCAAACCATGAAAAGTGAAAATGAATGCATAATAGAGAATCAAAAGACAATGTATGTAACTAGTAAAATATGGAAACATCACACTAAAAATCATTTATTTTTATAAGAATACCCTCTATTAAAATTAATAAAAATAATTGCAAACTATTGTTTGTTCTTTATCTTTGGTTCATCTTTTATTATTAAAAAAATACAGTAATTACAAACCAATGAAACCATTGAGGGTTGAGACTTGAGGTTAAATGATGATACTAAAATGCACAGAATATTGGAGGTGCACAATAGCAAACCTCATCCCCAAGGAAGAAGGTCTGTCAACTCATAATGTAAAAAGAAAAGTTTCCTTATATGGATAAAGACAAAACACTTTAATGGTTGAATAATTATATGAAGGAAAACAACACAAACATTCTAGAATATATAAAAAGTATGATTTTTTTTTTCTTGAATATTTAATTTTTAAAAATATTTGGAGGCACATGCAAGGCATGTGCTTCCTAAATACATATTTTATAATAATATGTTAAATAAATACGTATTAAATCAATAACAAACACACAATCTGGAAGTGACTGCTCAATATAAAACTTGTTTCAGGTTTATATTTGATCTTTTATATATATAAATATACTTGCTTTTAAGTAAATATTATACATGAAAACTTATTGTAAACCTCAACAATAACTTAACAACACAAACCACACCAAATGAATACAAACTCAAAAGACTCACAATTGCCACCATTTTTTTTTTTTTTTCTTAAAACTCTAAATGATCATTACTAAACTTTAATACACTTTTAAAACACTCACAACCTGTAACCTTACGATGATCTGGGTTAGAAATATAAATGAAAAATCTTGTAAAACGCAATGACTAAAAGCTTATGGTTGTGCAAAACCATAAACTTGCAAAAAATATGTACATCAATGTTAGTTTGGGTTTTATATAAACACAAACAACAAAATGTACAATTAAAAACCAACCATTTTCTGCTTCTTTGTAGTTGGCTTGAAGCCTTTTTTAGCTAATGCTAGCCTTTCTGAATCTGAATTACTTTCCTTTTGTTCTCTTGCCCTCTGTTGTTCGCTTAGTCTCTGCAAAATTCAAAAACATTAGTGTATGCATGGATACATTTAAGAGACTTTTTTTAAGCACATCAATTCAAACCCGCCTAAAGCTATATTCAACTATTTGGATTGGTTTTGTCATTTAGCTTCATTCAAGTTTCTCAGCAACCAAACATGAGAATTAAAGGCACTCTAATTTGGTGCTTTTACAGTACCTGTACACTTTGAGGAACATGTGGAGCTGCTGATTGGGGAGGTTTAATTGGAGTTTCTCTCCTTGCAAGAATGACCGATTTTGGCTTCCTTTCTGGTTCTGAATTATTCTTATCTGACCCAGAACTTCCATCTGTTTGTTTAATAATCAAATCAATTCAACATTAAACAAATGCACACAACAAACAAAGAGCAAAGAATCCAACTTTGAATCCAATTCTCTACTCACTTTGAGGATTTGGAGAGTATGCAAAATTAGGAACCTAAAACAAGAACAAGAATCTTAGAAAGAGAGCAAGTTTTCAAAAACATTCTCAAGAAAAAAAGCAAAAAACAGCTGGAAAAGATTTCTTTCACCTGGTGATGACCATTTTGGGAAATCTTTTGCTGGGGTGAATCTCCATCAACTGCCAACAAATTTCCCATTTTAACTTAATCTCTTCACATTAATCTGTATAAAAAAAATCCCAGAAAGGGAAAAGAAGGAAACTATAGTTGTGAACTGAAAGTTTTTTTAGATGATTTATGTTATTGCCCATAAGTGCAGAGGTTTCATGTCCTGCAGGTGGATTCAACTTCACCCATTCATCCACAATATCTTTCCATTTCCTGCAAAAATCAATCAAACAGTTGTTGCAAAACTACTCATTCAAGTTCAACAAAGAAAATATTTACATAATTGGCTCTTCAATACCTGACAAGATAATCTCCTGACATCGTTTGATGAATGCTTCCTCAATCGATTCACATGTCTCCTAATATGAGTTTCCTAAAATCAAAATCAGGAAAAAAAATTAACAAGTCATGAATTGATAATTTAGTAAAAACACAAACAGATTTTTTTTAACAAAAAAAAAAGTTCCAAAAATTAGCTTGAGAGCTTTAAAGGTTATATCCATGTCTGCCAAGAAAAAAGTAGAATCAGAAATCCACCCACCATCCAAAAAAGAAAAAACCTCCAACCACTGAGCACATATACAAAAAGTTTTCATAACTTCCCATAACTAAAGTTATGTGATAAAAAAAGAAAGGTACACCTTAAAACTGTTTTTAAAGCCTGGTCTAAAACTCAATCCCATCCATAAGAATGAAGACAGGTTTAGCAATTGAACCCCAAGATTTATGATTATGCTAGGCAAACCTCTTATGGCAATTCAAACAGCACTAAACTTAAAATTTTCTTCAACAAAATTTTAACCACACATACATGAAGGTTTATGCATGAAGAATAATATATCATTTGACAAAAGAACTTCAAAAAATAAAAAATAAGCTGCTGTAGAATTGTGCTAATCACAGTCCATTAAAAATTTCAAAGGAAGTGTCAAGTAGTTAACTAACTACAGTCTTGATATTTGTCAAAGCATTCGGAAGATACTCGAAGACATTATACAATTTAAAGATGCATTTTTGGAACTTCAATTTTCCTTACCTATTATTTTTCTGTTCCTCCTTTGCCCCTAATTGGTAGTTGATTAAAATAAACATGGCCAAAAAAGAAATGACAAAATTTTGGGGAGCTTACAGTTTAGTATAGGAAAAGCAGCCTTGTGTTGTTATCACCATACAGATCAGGGCTGACCTGTTTGCATGCACATCTCCAAGTATTAAACTTAATATTTTCAAGGTTCTATATTCAGTTCAATTATTGGTCAATTTATTAGATTAATTAGTAACTACAATAATACCTGCCATCCAGCTTCAATGCTGTTGAGATCTTGACCAAAAGCACCACCCAGAATCCAGAGCTGAGACAAGCTGAACCCATTAGGCTGTTGTATTTTAGGTTCCCATACATTAATGGTGGCCTTTGCTCCCTAATACTTATCCCCTTCAATATATGCTATTGCATGCTAAACAACACCAAAAACACAAACATTTACAAATTATAACAACCAGAATGAAGAAAGAAAAAATAATTAAAAATACTTGTGAATTTATTTATTTATACCTGATGACCACTTTCATTGACAAGGTCAGGATCAGCAAATTTTGGCATAGGGAGGGTTCTGTGCTTCTTCCTACCATATCTTTTGACAGAACTTGCTCTCAAAACATCATCTTTTTTAGTGGTCCTTATGGGTATGGTATGTTGTGGGCATTTTCCATTCGTGTGCCACACTGAGAGATTGGATTTGTTCTTTCCTTGCTTGCTTTTGCAGACACCCTGTTGTCATCAAAAAGCCCTTCTGGGTGGTAATTAGGCCTCATCTGATAAATCAACCCAACAATACAAAATCAATAACACTAAAAATAAAAATGAAGGTTTGGAGTGAGTGAGGAAAAAAGTGAACCTAAATTTTGCAGTCTTTGGGATAAGGATGATCAAAGGCTGGCTGGTGAGAATGTGAACACAATCTATAACATCCCCATCTGGACTCTGTTCAACAAGCCAAAACCACAACACTAAATAAGAAGAAAAATCAAGAAATTGTATTCAGAGTTAATAAACCAAAGTACCTAATAGCATTTATGTTCTCTTTGATTCCTGAAAAAACGTATTACATCACCAAACACCCAAAAAAATTGAACTTTTCATTATTATAAAATTATTGTATCTTCAAAAACCTAGTTTCCGATGAAAAATAAAATCTATACACTAAAATTCTACACAGAGAAAAGAATTAGGGAAGAAGGAGAGAACCAAACTAAGAAATAGACGAAGAAACATGGTAGTAGCCTTACCTCTTCGTTCCTGATGCTTCGAAAATCTTGTCTGGTCTAACTGAGAAGTGCTTGGGCTCTCAAATTCAGCCACTGATGCACCTATACAATAGGTAGAGTATATGTGTGGCAATAAGCTAGATATCCAGGCAAGGCTATGCAAATACTCAGCAATCGTATTGAAGATAAGAACGTTTTCTCGACTCAATCCTCTTTCTCTCTCCCAAAACTCAGATAAGCAGCCTACAATCCAGAGCTCCCTTGCTTCTGTGTCTTGTTTTAATTTCTTTTAATTTGTTTAATAACGTGGACCCCATGTACATTTTGTTATAGGTCCTCTACTCAATTTCTAAAACAACCCTAACTGTAAATATAAAATTGAAAGTTCTGGAGGCGTGTTTAATATATAGCTAGAGGGGGGGTGAATAGATTTTATCTAATTTTTACCCAATTTTCGCGTGCATGTCAATTTTACGAAAATACCCCTAGCAAGTCAACAATACATACAAGTGTAATAAGATGCGGAAATAATAAATGACACTTGATGTTTACGTGGAAAACCCAACCACTGGGAAAAACCACGGGCTGTTTAGTGCGCCATACTCGGACCTCGAAATCCCCTAATTGAAATGGAGTTTACAACCTATGTAGACCTCGTCTAACACTCCGGTCAACAACCCCCCACTTCTACCACGCGGGCCTTTAAAAGTGGCTCTAGTCCAATTGCTTATGTGACCACCTGTTCCCGGTGTCCGACCTAATCCCGGTCAATCACACAAGACTTCAATCTCTCAAAAGAGATGCACAACCCTATGTGAATATGTATGAATATTCAATTAACAAACAAGGCTAGGGAACCTTAGATGCTTATCTAGGATGATGATATATTCAATTTAAATCAATCCTAGATATGAAAATAGCTATATGTCATGGCATACAACTTTAGCTAAGTAAAGGATAACCAATCCTAGATACAAAGCTATCACAAAAAACCCACAAACATTCAAAAGATTAACTAGTTGATTAAAAAACAATCTATCAACCTAGTTATAAATAAATCACACAAGAATGTTTATGGCATAGCTTTTAGGCAATAATGACCTAATCAATTAAGCTATCAAAAATATCTCAATCATATAATGAGATTAATTAGCTAGATATAAAATAGGCATGAAAACCTAGCTAACATAAATAACCCAATCAACACATAATCTCAATCATGTATGTAGAAATTAATCTAAACACATACAAGTAATAAATGAGATAAAATTGATAAGTAGAAACACTAATTATGTAAGATAAAAGTGTTCAACAAATCATACCATGTGTGTTGAAGAAGACCCATGCATTAGCACATGCTAGATGAACCTAGATGATGCCTAGATGATGATTTGTGCATGTGGGAATGGGTTTAGAGAGATAAAGATGTAATCTTTAAGCTTTTTCTCTCAAGTCTCTCTTTCTCTCTCAAGAATATGGAGCCTCTCTCTCTAGGGTTTGATTTTGTGGCTCTCACATCAAAAAGATGAGAAAGATATGTATTTATAATGCCCAAGTGAAACTATGTCGTTTTGGAAGAAGTGGAAAAATGATGGGCATTTTCGCGGTACTCGCGTCAGTGCAGTGACTCAATATTCGAGTGCTTCGAAACATGACCAAACGATATCGAAACCTTTCATATAATATATCATTGGAAAGGTATGGATGTCTACTTTCTACTCGTTTTTACAGAATGACATTTTGATGTCTATAGAAAAAGTTATGGTCAATTGAGTGACCAAAAGTCAGAAACGGACAACAACATAGTTGCCCTGTTTTGGTGGTCACTTTGGAGAATTTAAAACCAATCCAAACGGTTATGAAATATTACGAATAATATACCGTTGGAAAGGTATGGGTGTCTAGTTTGTACAGAAATTTTCAAAACTTATTTTGAAGCTTTGTGTAAAAAGTTATGGTCACAAGACCATGCAAAGGTCAGTTTTGAAAATCATTTAAACATTGAAATCCAATCTTTTGAAACTAGACATTTTACTCCAAACAATCCAACCAAATCTAACACTTATCCAAGAGAAGAATAAGACCTTCTCAAGTGGTCAATCATCGCGCTAAGACATGCACACCATCGTGCAAGCGCGGACGTTTCCGATCACATAAACGGAAACGAATGACACCACACTTAAGACTAATCATGAAGTGCAAGTGTGGGAAGTGAATGCATCCTAATGCCTAAACATGTCATGGCATTTCAATGAACAAGATGCAATCACTTAAACATGCATGAATAGAATTCATGGCTTTGCATCCTAATGCCTAAACATGTCATGGCATTTCAATGAACAAGATGCAATCAAATAAATGCAAGAAGAGATATTAAATAAATCAATAAAGCACAATGCACACAAAATATAAACACAACATTCGATAATAAGAGTTATGCATGTTGTGTGTGTGTGCAACTATATCTCTTCAAGACAATGTAAGCACTAGATATATACCTTTGGTGCTTGTCCTCTTGAGGTCTTGGAAAGGGTCTTTGATCTTCAACTAATCACCTAGACTACCCTTACAACCAAACCCCACATGTGGTTTGTCCACGAAACAAGCCAATCAAATAAAGGGAATCCTTACAAAAATGACATTGCTATCCTTTATAATCAGGTATACTGTATAAGTTTCATGTAATTTTTGAACATATTAAGGCTTCTTTTGTCTTTTTACTGTTGAAAAATCAGTAAAATAATTTTAAATTTGTAAATTACTTCTTCATCCTTCTACTAAATAAACTATTTATAATTAGTTAGGAAATATTGAAAAGAGCAAGGGTATATAAGTCTTTTTATAATTAAAAAAATCACAACAAAATAAGAGGGTTAAAAATCTGGCTCAACCCACTCTTTTTATATGAGTCTATAGATGTGAATTGATTCTGAAAATACCATTTTAAAAGTTTTTTTCTTTTTTCTTTTTTAACACAAGAATTCGTGTGCATTTATTTATTAGGCAGTGAAATATATATCGTAGCCAAAATTTAAAACTAAAATTAAATTTGATGGTAGAAAATGATCTCTATATGATAACAAACCGATGGAGGAAATTTTATAAAATAGGTGTAGGTGTGAAGGGTTTATCACCGAACCAACCTTATCTCGTCAGCACATAGATAATGTGTAAAATGACAAATAATAATCAAAAGACGACAAAGATGCTAATATTTTAGAGTGGTGCTATTGGCACACCCATTACTGAACTTTTTATACCCCACTTTTTAAATTATTTAGTATTCTTTTTTTTTTCTTTATCAAATTACTTAAATAGAGATACAATTTTTATTAAAAAAATCTTGTACAAAGTAAAACTAATAAAACCTCACTTTCCTTATTTCAAAACCCTAATGACTAAAGCGTTAATGATATAGATTATTTCAATGTTTAATATTTTTGTTTATATTTTCTTTCAGATCTCGATTTTATGTATCCCATGTTTAGTATTTATTGATTTATTACTATCTTTGTTTATATTTTCTTTCAGATCTCGATCTCATGTTTACCATGTTTAATATTTATTGATTTTATTGTTTCACATGTTTGTTTTATTTTTTTTTTCTCAAATTCCAAATCCATGTTTGTTATTTTTTTCTTTCTCAGTTTATTTTCTTTCAGATCTTCTAGGTATACTATTTGTGTCAATTCGTTTGTAGATTTTATTCTGAATTTTCCAAAGTTAGTTTAATGTTATTTACAAAAATAATTAAAAAAAAAAAAAGGTAAACAACGAAATCACATCAAGAATCGCAAAGAAAACCCAATTTGTGACAAAATGAAACCACACCAAAACTTTAATTCAATCGCTCAAAAAAAAATCATCATACAATTAATATTACACTCACAATCTACCACTAACAATTCAATCCAATCAATTCAATGATTTTTGTTGCAGACCTTCTTTTAGGTTTTGTTAATCTGTTTTCTTTTTTTGTTTTCCGTTCTCTTTTGTTCTCTTTCTTTTTTATTTAATAAATTGTTGGGCTGGTCCCCAACAACCTTATCAAAAAAAAAAAAAAAAAAAAACTACAGGGAAAAAAAAAATCGAGTCTAATAAAGATGGTTTTAGCATGAAATAATAATAAATAAAAAAAAACAAGTCATGCGAGAAAACTATATATAAAGATTAAAGATGAAGTATATTTTTATTTTTATTTTTCTGAAAAAGATATTGGGTGTATTAACTTTGAAAAATAAGTAAAATGGTAGTTTTAGAAATAAATCAAAAATATTAATAAAACCATTTAATTTTAGATAATTAAATCAAAATTTAAAAAAGTGGAGTATAAATACTTCAGTAATAGTGGGGTGTCAATAACACAACTCTAATTTTAACGTGGAATCTCTCCTCCTTTAAATCATATCACAAATTTAAGAGTCCACATGCACATCACTATCAATATAATCTAATTTTCATGATGAAACTTTACGGGTCAAAATAAGATCTAAAGTTTGAAAGAGAAAGAGAGAAGTTTGGTTGAGAGAGATCATAGATTTAAGTTTGACAGCTGAAACGCACCTTCTTGTATAGTTGTATATATACTACTCAAACTAGGTTTAGGTTAAAACCCTCTTCTCTCTTTTTTTTTTTTAATTAATAAAAACTTTTACCTTTTACTTCACAAGCTTCAAATGCTCTAACGATTCATTTTGAATCTTTGATGAAGGGGTTGTTTATTTTTTTCCACTCAACACTTAGGGTCGTTTGTTTTTTCTATTTAAAACTTAATGGTTCTTAATCATAATTATTAAGTTGTTTTGTTTTGTTTTGTTTTGTTTTGTTTTTAAGTGGTCAAACAACTATAAAATACTCCAAAAAATAAATAAATAAATAAATAAATAAAAAAACTTAAAATAAAAAGTAAAAAATCCTAACTTTTCACTTAATTGCAAATCATTAAATTGCATTAAATGCAATCCAAAATCATTTCTTCCAATATTATCCCCCATATATAACATATTTCCAATTTCATCATAATAATATATGGTGTATAAATCTTTATTTTAATATATTAATTATTTTAAATAGCTTTAAAAATCACTTCTCATATTGGTGTTTAATATCAATACTTTATTATGATATTAGAGTGATGTCTTTATATATTATTTTTCTTAAAGTGTTTTGTGTGAGTTTTCCCACTACCCCTTTTATTTTTTGAAAAAAAAAAAAAAAACATTTTCTTTTCTTAGTAAAAATGAAGTTTGTTTGTAATCGAAGAAGAAGATCATGATCAAATCTGTTCTATATAATTATTATTTTTGGATTGTTTTTATTCCATATTATATGTATGATTGTTTAACATGGGTATAAATATAAAATTACTTATTTTCAGACAATTTTACTTTTAAAAAATAAACGTGTTGACAATACATTCAGATGTGAGGAAAAAAAAACAAACAAACAAACAAACAAACATGTCATTCAAGTTCAGATTTCAGTCCCTATTCAGTTTTTAGAAAAATTTAGGATTGTTCAGTCTTCAGACAAAAAAAAACAAACGACCCCTTAAAGGGTCTGAAGTAAACCTTTAAGTTGTTTTGTTAAGTGGTCAAACAATTTAAAAATACCTCTAAAACAACTTAAAATAAAATTTAAAAAATCCAAACTTTTCATTTAATTTCAAATTAATGTATTGCATTTAAAATATTTCCTTCCAAAGATAATTATTTTCAATATTACCATGATTTTATATTATATAAATTTCTTCATTTTGACATATTATTAATGATAAATAAATATAAACAAAATAAAATAAAATAATAATAACAGTAATAATAACTTTAATTACAATGTCACTTTCAACTTCATTGTTGAACCTTCATTATTTTTTTTTTTTTTTTTTTGTTATGTAAAAATCAAAATCATTTCAATATCATTATTTATCATATCTTAGTATTGAATAATATGTTATCAATATTTACATAAAAATTCTTCAGTATTTGTTAAATTATTTTTATTTAGTTGTTTGTATCGTATAAATTAAAATACATAACAATCAATAGTAACAAGGGTATAAATGTCAAATCATTTATTTTCAAACAATTTTATTTTTAAAAACAAACAAGTTGACATTATATTTAGATGTGAGAAAAAATAAACATATAATTCGGTTTTAGTTTTTCCTCTCTATTCAGTCTTTAGAAAAATTCAAGACTGTTTAGACTTCAGATTAAAAAACAAACACAAACGACCTCTAAGGGCGTGTTTGGTATCATTTTTAAAATGGTGTTTTTTTTATAAAAAAAAATTAAAAATGGAAATCATGTTTTAAAAATGTAATGTGTTTGGTAGTGTTTTTTAAAAATAGTTTTTTGAAACTAAAAACGATGTAAAAGTGTTTGGTTGTTGTTTTTAAAATGGGTAAAGTAGTTGTTTAGAGGAAAATGTTGATTTGTTTTGAAATGATGTTTTTGAAAATTGTGAAAAACAAAAAAAAAGTTGTTTTTAACTTTTTAGTTATACATTTCAAAAAAGTTGTTTTTTGTTTTCAAAAACAGTTTTGTAAAACATGTAAACAAACAACATTAAAGTTGTTTTTTATTTTTAAAAACATAAAACTATTTTTATAAATGGTTCCAAACAACACCTAAGCTTTCTCACTCCGACACTCTCTCTCTCTCTCTCATTATCATTTGAATTCATTCACACCGGACAAGAACCAAAAGCTATCAAACTTTGGGAGACCGGTTATTATACCAGGAATAAAATGTATGTGTGATACTGAATCTTTTTCAAAGCTTTTGTATTCGTTGGATGAAATTTTATTTCATACAGCCGTTTAAAAGATAAGTTGTTGTAGTAGCCAAAAATGGTCCAATGGCCCAACCTGCCAAGGCCCAATCTTTACTAGCCTATCCCAGGCCCATTGTGTTTGGTCGACCCAAAGTAGCTGCCAGCAGAAGCTACCGTTGAAGACTCATTCAAAATGAGCAGTTACGAAACAAGATGTAACTGCCCATTGAGAGGAAATCTCTCCTGGAATCACGCCCACTATCAAGTGCAGATAGTGGACGTTGGAGCAAATGTGCTCAGTATAAATAAGAGAGGCCTCCTTCACTAATACTCTCTGATTTCTCTCAACTAAAGCCTATAAACAGCGTAATGAAACTCTGTCTTTAAGAAGATTCCGATCACCGGCGGTCACCAGACTATTACTACATCCACAATAGATTGCTCAGCCCAAGCACACCTAAGGCTAAACGATCCAAACCCACCACCTTTGTTTTTACTGTGTTCTATTTTATGTTTTAACTTTTCTTGCAGGTTCTTGAGGAGACGACCTCCTTTCATTCGACAGACTAACATCTTTTGCAGGTTTCCAGAGCAGACGACATCCCCTTATACGACAAGCTCAACCGAGTTGCCTTGGGCCTAGCACACATCCGACCCGATCCACATCGACCGTAGGTCGACCCCCTACAGTTTGGCGCCCACTGTGGGGCCCATTGCAACTTCCTTCAAATTCAAGTCAGTCTATTCCAACTGCAATCGAACATGGCAGGAAGTGGATCCGCTCCAACTGTCGAAGAACAGATCGCTATGTTGAACGCCCAAATGGCCGCCAGTGCTGAAAGGCTGCAAGCGCTTGAAGCAGAAAATGCGGCAATCAGGGCGGCAAACGAAGAATTGAGAACGCTGGTCGACGGAGTAGTTCCAGATTCAGCCACTTCGGAGCATCCAATCCCGACGTCGAACGACGAACATGGCGTCGACCGACCTATTCCGAGAGTTCCAAACAACCCCATCGCACCAGAAGTAAATCCGGTCGACCATCAGAATCGACCAACACTTCAAACAGCAAGGGTTGAGATCGACCTCAACGACGTACCCGCCAGAAACGATGCCGCGAACGAATACGAACTGCCAGTAGATCAACAACCGGCCAATATCCCAAAGGCGGTTATGTCTCTTCAGTCGACACCCGGATTGGTAAAACCGGGGCCAGACTTAAATCTATCTGCTAATCTAGACTTTTCTCGCAGGTTTGCAGAAATGGAAGCTCTCATCCAAAGAATCCCAGGAGTCCCAGCTCCTATCAAGAAAAGCACCGCAAATAGCTTCGCTGACTCACCCTTCGTCGATGCAATAGCTCTCATGGAAATGCCAAAGAAGTTCAACTTCCCAAACATGAAGCAATACGAAGGGACGACCGATCCGGACGACCATATAGCACAATACAAGCAAAGGATGTTCACGGCCGCAATCCCACGCGACCTTAGAGAAGCATGCATGTGCAAGGCCTTCGGATCCAGCCTTAGTGGTCCTGCCCTTCAGTGGTACACAAATTTACCTAACAACTCTATTGATTCTTTTGCACAGCTGACGGACACATTCGTGGAGCAATTTGCTAGCAGCCGCAAGTTGGAAAAGCTGTCGGACGACCTCTATACCATAACGCAGAGAACCGGCGAGAATCTGCGAGCCTACGTCGGACGTTTCAACAGAGAAAAAGTGCAAATCCCTCACTGCAACCAGGCGACTGCCATCTACGCCTTCAGGAAAGGTCTCAGGTTTGATTCTGATTTATACAAGGAACTTACCAAGTACCCTTGCAGGACAATGGAAGACGTATTGGCCAAAGCTTGGGCTCAGATCAAGTGGGAAGAGGATGAGGCGAACTTCGTTGGAAAAGCCAACAGCAGTTACTATGGAAGTCGTCGAAACAAGCGAATCGACAGAAAGTCTAACGACAGACGTTCAGAACCGTACCCGACAAGCGACAGAAGAGCCATCCAGTCGCGGCACGAAAGCTCTGGTGAGAGAAGCACCTATGGGCGCGGTATCCCAAGGTCGAGTCGACCAAAGGTGGAAGCACCAGAATACCTTCTGAGCATTGAACCAGTCGACCTCGTTGCCGTCATGAAAGAAATGGTGAAGTCGATCAAGTGGCCGCGGAAAATGAACGCCCTTCCCGAACATAGGGACCCAAAACTTCGATGCGAATTCCATGGCGACCATGGCCATCGCACGGAAGATTGCATCGCCCTAAAATTTGAAGTAGTAGAACTACTGAAATGGGGACATCTACGAGAATTCCTGACAGATAAGGGTAAGCAAACATATGCAAGACGCGATGACCAAAGACAGACCGGTTCAGTCGACAGCCCTCCAGAACCTCCTAGGCAAGATCGGGTAATCAATTGCATTTCTGGCGGGTCTGAAGTCAGTGGCGTGAGTTATTCAGCAGCTAAGAGACACACTCGACAAGTGTCGAACGCAGAGATTCAGCCAAACCGGGAACACCCATCCAAAGTCGACGAAACCGTTACCTTTCGGTCGACAGATAAATCAGATTTGTTCTCTCCCCACCATGGTGCCTTAGTTATTTCATTGCATATTGCCAATTGTTTAACTAAACGCATCTTAATTGATAATGGCAGTTCATGTAATATTTTGTTTAACAGTGCTCTGAGAGAAATGCAGGTCGACGAATCGAAACTCAGTCGTCGAACGACGATGTTGACCGGGTTCAGTGGAGAACAAAAGAGTACTCTGGGCGAAATTGTGCTACCAGTCTACGCCGAAGGAGTCAACCTATACATCAACTTCCTAGTGCTCGACTGCCAATCCCCATATAACGCCATACTCGGCAGACCCTGGATACACGAGTTGAAAGCAATCCCCTCGACCTATCATCAGCTGATCAAATTTCCAACCAAGTGGGGAGTTAAAGAAATTAAAGGAGAGCAACGAGCCGCAAGGGAGTGCTACCAAAACGCTTTGAAAAAGAAGAAACAGGAATTATAGCAATTACAGGAAGCCACGGTCGAGTCGACTCCAACCAAGCAGAAAATGGAGGAACTCGACGAGGTATCTATCGACCCAGACCAACCAGATCGTAAAGTATTCATCGGGTCGAGGTTACCAGACGACATCCGAAAGCAGTTAGTCGAGTTCCTGAGGGAACGCCGCAACAGCTTTGCCTGGTCGCACGAAGACATGATCGGAATCGACCCAGAAATAATGGTTCACCGACTACAAGTCGACCCAGACCATCAGCCAGTTAAACAAAAGAGAAGAAAGTTCGCTCCCGAAAGGAACAAAGTGATCAACGAAGAAATACAAAAGTTGTTCGACATCGGTTCAGTGAGAGAAGTAAAATATCCAGACTGGCTGGCCAACGTCGTCGTGGTAAAAAAGAAGAACGGGAAGTGGCGAGTCTGCATCGACTTCACTGATCTCAACAAGGCATGCCCCAAGGATTCATTTCCGCTTCCACACATCGACATGCTGGTCGACGCAACTGCAGGGCATGAATTATTGAGCTTCATGGACGCTTACTCCGGCTACAACCAGATTCTGATGCATCCAGACGACCAGGAAAAAATAGTCTTCGTCACTGAAAGAGGTATTTTTTGTTACAAAGTAATGCCCTTTGGTTTGAAAAATGCAGGTGCAACGTATCAGAGGCTAGTCAACAAAATGTTCGCCAAGATGCTTGGATCAACGATGGAAGTCTACATCGACGACATGCTGGTCAAATCATTAGTCGCCCAGCAACATATCGACCATCTTCGGCAGTCGTTCGACGTACTCGACCAATTTGGTATGAAACTGAACCCTACTAAGTGTTCTTTTGGTGTGTCTACAGGAAAATTCCTAGGCTACCTAGTCACTCAAAGAGGCGTCGAAGCTAATCCAGATCAAATACGGTCGATCGAAAATATCGAGTCGCCTAAATGCATGAAGGACGTTCAGAAACTAACCGGTCGAGTCGCAGCGCTGAACCGATTCATATCGAAGTCGTCCGAAAAATGCCTCCCATTCTTCAACATCCTCAGGAAGAACAAAGCGTTCGAATGGAATGACGACTGTGAGAAAGCGTTGCAAGATTTGAAAACCTACTTTAAGTCGCCCCCATTACTGTCGAAACCAAGGGACAACGAAGTACTGTTCATATACCTGGCCGTGTCTAATACAGCCGTAAGTGCAGTTTTAGTCAGAGAAGAGGAAAGTAACCAGCATCCAGTCTACTATGTAAGCAAGACTCTGCTCGACGCCGAAACCAGGTATAGTCGATTGGAGAAGCTAGCTCTTGCTCTTGTGATGGCAGCCCGCAAACTCAGACCATACTTCCAATGCCATTCGATTAAGGTATTAACCGCTTATCCACTCAAAAATATACTTCATAAACCTGAACTTTCAGGTCGACTGACGAAGTGGGCAGTAGAACTCAGCGAGTACGACATCAGTTTCCACCCGCTATCAGCGATGAAATCACAGGTATTAGCCGACTTTATTACGGATTTTACCCCTGGTGAAAGTGTGCAGGTCGAACAGGAACTAGTTGCACTGACAGAAACGGCTGCACCCGGTAAATGGATCCTGTCGGTCGACGGATCAAGTAGCATCAAAGGAAGCGGATTAGGATTGGTACTTGAATCCCCACAAGGGGACATACTGGAGCAGTCGATCCACTGTGGATTCCATGCAACGAACAACGAAGCCGAATACGAAGCCTTAATCGCCGGGCTCGACCTCGTAAAAAACCTGAATGTGAAAATCATTAAAGTACGAAGCGACTCCCAATTAGTCGTTCGACAAATAAATGGCACATATGAGGCGAGAGATCAAAGAATGTCGGCCTATCTGAACAAAGTTAAACAGCTGCAGTCGACTTTCGACGAATTTTCAATCGAGCAAATACCCAGATCCGAGAATACACGAGCAGACGCACTAGCAAGCCTTGGTTCGACAACAACGAACAGTTCAAAGTCGGTTCCAATAATCCATCTGATGTCTCCATCAATTCAAGAATCAGAAACAGTGGCACCGGTCGACAACGGAAGAAGTTGGATAGAGCCAATCTTCAATTACCTCCAAGCAGACATTCTACCAGGCGATAGGGCAGAAGCAAGGAGAGTCAAGGCCAAAGCAGCCAAGTTCTGCATCCTATATGGTAAACTCTACAAGAAATCATTCACAGGCCCATATTTGAGATGTGTGACCCCTCGAGAGGCGTACGACGTCCTGAAAAGTTTGCACCAGGAGGAATGCGGAAATCATTCCGGCGCCCGTAGCTTGTCGAACAGAGCCATCACAGCAGGGTATTACTGGCCAACTATACGTGTCGACTCTCAAAATCACGTCAAATCATGCGACAAGTGCCAACGCTTCGCACCGATGTCACATCTCCCCTCAGGTATATTGAATTCAATTTCGGCCCCTTGGCCTTTTATGAAATGGGGAATGGATATTGTAGGTAAGCTACCAGCAGCGCCAGGCGGTGTCGTTTATATGATTAGTCCTGACAGACTACTTCACCAAATGGGTTGAAATCGGAGCATATCAACAAGTACGCGACATTGAGGTACGCGACTTTATATGGAAAAATATCATATGCAGGTTTGGGGTCCCAAAGGAAATAGTAACCGACAATGGATCCCAGTTCATTTCGTTCGACTTCAAAAATTTCTGCGACAAATACGCAATCAAGTTGAGCTTTTCAACTCCACGATACCCTCAAGCAAATGGACAAGCAGAATCGACCAACAAAACAATCGTCAACACACTGAAGAAGCGACTGGAAGCTGAAAAAAGTCAGTGGGCAGAAAAACTTCCAGAGATCTTGTGGTCATACAGAACTATCCCACGGCGGTCGACAGGAGAAACTCCCTTCTCACTCGTCTACGGATCAGAAGCAATCATCCCAATAGAAACCAGGCTGTCGACCGCCCGCAGCGAAAATCCCGATGAAGAACAGAACAACTTGGAACTCAGTTTTGAACTGGACCATCTTGACGAACGACGAGATCGTGCAGCCTTAAGAACTCAGTCGTACCAACAACAAGTCGCTCGACATTACAATAAAAAGGTCAATGTCCGAGTCTTTAGACTACACGACTGGGTGCTACGACGAGTGTTCCAAAATACCAGGGAAGAAGGCGTCGGAAAGCTGGGGCCAACATGGGAAGGACCATACCAAGTAATGGATATTGTCGGGCGAGGCGCATACAAGCTAAGGGGACTCGACGGTCGAGAACTGCACAATAGTTGGAACGCCATACATCTGAAACAGTACCATTTCTGAACTTCCATTTTATTTTTGTTAAAACTTATCATTATTGTTTATTTTAGCTTCTCATTACTAACAAATTGTGATCAAGAGCAATGATGACAACTTAGTGCAACTAAGTGCAAAACTGAGCTCAACATACATTCTTCCCGCTAACCTAGCTGTCGACGTCGACAAGCAAAATCTTTATTTCAGACAAATCTCTGATGACCACTCTCAATATACTCCAGTCGACTAACGTATATTGAGAGTGAGGGAGTAGTACGGGGGACAAATAACGACAGTAACGAGACAAGTGGTGGCAAAATCAAACGCACGCAAGCGAAAATCTTTGTGAAAGGTCGTGTCGACCATCAAACGCACGCAAGCGAATCTTTGTAAAAGGTCGTGTCGACCATCAAACGCATGCACGCGAAATTCAATGTAAAAGGTCGTGTCGACCATCAAACGCATGCACGCGAAATTCAATGTAATAGGTCATGTCGACCACCAAACGCATGCAAGCGAAATTCTTTGTAAAAGGTTGTGTCGACCATCAAACGCATACAAGCGAAACCCTACAATAAAAAGATTTTGTCGATTGAATGATACGACACCAATGATAAAATTATTCTATCAATTGAATCGTCCTTATAAATTATGTCGACCGATCTATATAACGAAGCATAAGTTTACAGGCTTATCGTATATACAAAATCAAAATAACGAATTCAAGTCTCATATAATGTCGATCGCCTTACGTTTGAGCATGGGTTTATAGGCTCATCTCATTCCATGCAAAATTTAAAGTTATCATCACACGAAAGTCAAAGCAAACCAAAGAATTCGTCACAAATGCAAAAATTGAATAGATAAATTCTATTACGACTATTAAATAAAAGGAAAAAATAGGTCGAAATCGACCAAATCATTTGAAAATATTACATTGAAATAGGTCGAAGTCGACCAAATCGTACAAAAATATTACAAAAGTTTATAAGCCATTCAGCGGAGGACCATCGGTAGTAGCAGCATCATCCTTGTCGAGCGACGCATCATCACCAGGGTTCTCATCGACATGCGGAACATCTCCGTCGACGCCCGCCCCTTGGGATTCCTCCAACTTAAGACGCTGCATCTCTTCATACATATCAATTTCTTCCTGCATCGTCTGAGGAATCCACTTCAAATGGTCGCCCGACAGGTACTCCTTGAAAAGTCCTGCTCTGGTTTTGCAGACGGCCTCTACCGCTATCGATATGGCCCTCTCCCTCAGAGCCTCTATGGTCTTGTCCTGTTGGCTAGCTGCTTCATTGAGCCTTGCCACCTCGGCCTGGTGTCGAGCCCTCTCATTCTTCAGCTCTTCCTCCAGCGTTGCCTTCTGCTGCTCGACCAAGCTCTTTTCGGCGGAGAGTTTAGCGTTTTTCGCCTTAAGAGCGTCGCCCACCTTACGAAGTGCCACGCTCTTGTCGTTGATGGCCTTGTATCGACCATGCAGATGCAACGTCGCTTGGTAGGCCTACAACATAAGAGAAATATCGATCAATAAAGAACCTCACCAACAACGAGAAAATGATAAAACCAGAACTCTTACCTGGAAGTTCGAGAGCAGCAGCGTGTCGAACACCTCCTCTGTCTTGACTTTCTTTAAGTGCAGGTCGTCATCGACCAGAGTGAAGTCGTCCGACCTCTTCAAAAACCCAGCGGGGTCCTTGAAGGATGACAGCCCCGAAGCAAGAAGCTTCATCGGAGAGTCAGGCTCAAGGTCTGATCCAGTCGACTTGTCTTTCGAACTGGACGCAGCCTTCTTCTGTCGTTCGACAGCAGGAGCCCTCCTTGGCTTCTTTTTTAGTGGAGTCCTCTCTGGCGAAGACTCCAGAGGTGGCCCTACCACCGACGGAGAACCTCCAGCCGACGCCTCAGCAGCCTGCCTTTTCTTCTACGCAACCGCCCGTTTCCTGGTGAATTCCTCTCTGTAGCGCCTCAAGGTCTCGGCTTCATCAGGTATGTTTATCTCTGCGCTCGCCATCGTCGTCACTGCGAAACGACGTTCAACATCAGTTAGGGGCTTTAAAAAATGCAAGTCGTACTGAAGGATCTCAAAACTCCTCCTGATCCATAGGCACGTTAAAAAATCCTTCACGTGAGGATAGGGGGTGCGCGATCTATTTAACGTCGACCACCTCCACAGTCGACTAGGCCTGAAATTACCTTCCGTTAGCAAATTGCTAACACTTCTCTGCGCTGCTAGGATTTCTAACAAAATCCCAGTACGCTCGGCAGCGACGCCACACTCCGGTGCTTTGCCTGCCCCTCCAACCTCTGCAAAAGTTTTAAACAAAATATATTTAGATAACCATCTAAACAACATATGTCTACAATCCATTCGACAGTCAAGAAAAACTTACCATAACGATTCCAAACTCGTGGGTATTGATATTCCTCGTTCCCCATCCTCCATGGGCCGTCGACTGGAGGACCCTTTACAAAAAAGAATGTGTCCTTCCAGTTCCTATCATTTGTCTTCGTGTCGATAATAAGATCCCTCTTTTTATTTCGCGACACTAACGAATAACGTCCAATGTCGGTCAGATGCTCCTTTAGATAATAATTGTGAAGGAGGCACCCAAGCCCGAACTGTATATTATTCCTCTCACATAATATTCCTAAGCCCAACAATATTCTCCAAGTATTGGGCATCAGCTGACCAGGAGCAAGCTCGTAGTATACCAACATTCGTCGGACCAACTGAGGGATGGGAAATCTAAAACCTAAACGGAAGGTGTACTCATAGAGACACGTCCATCTTGGTATATCCCAGTCGGCACGCTCGTATTCCTTCGGCGCACGTAGTTCGACGTCGTTAGGAATACCATACATCGCACGAATGCCAGGTAACATGTCCTCAGTAATCACGCTGGCTGGACTATCTTTTAATATACCTAGCGCACGACCAGATGTCGATGGCTCATCAACGTCTATATATTCAAGGTATTCAACAGCCGACGCAATGGCGTATACGGCACCCTGCTCTAAGAGACCTCTAGCATCGATAGAGAGAGACGTAGACGGATTTTCAACCGTGACCCGTCTATCGTCATCTCGCATCATACTGTCGACTCCTCCATCATCATCATTAGACCAGTTAATACCCAAGTCAGAGGTTGTGTGGTCGCTCGACATCGTATTCCCAAAATCTGACATGCAGAAAATGCACAAGTCAGACAAAAGCTATACGCTACAATCACAACCTAAGGGGTTTTTTGATCAAAAACCTAGGGTTTCCTAACTAATGGAAAGCCAACCTAGATCCTGAGATAGGAGTCTACCCTAGAAAGCTACTCTCATCGAGACGACATCTACACGAAAACAGAAACAACATTTTGCAAAACAATCTAACTTGATATGGATCAATCATGCAAACATCAAAATCTAGCAAAACTTCTGAAGAACATCCTCAGATTCAGTTTCAGAAAAGTTCATAAAAACAAAAAAAGCTTCATTCAAGCATCAGAGATATTCAAAAATAAAGAAAGGTACTTTCTAAACTAATGTTTAACGAGTTTTTTACGCAAAAAGAATGAAAAATAAAATGCAAATGAAAGATTTCACCAACCTGGAAAGAATTCGAGAACAAGGAATCTTCAAGCACAAGATCGTGGAGAAGGGAATGGAGTTTTCTCAGTGAAGAATGAAGAATTCCAACGCAAAGCAAATGGTTGAATGAGTTGGTCGGTTTGGGTTTTATAAAACCCACTAACCCTAGTTGCCACGTGTCGACACCTTCCCAACTGCCGATTCAACTGCTCCGGTTAATCAAACCACACCGGTTAACCTGGGTGAACAACCCAATAAAAGTTTTAAATTCAAAAAAAAAACTTTTCTAGTTAACTGCGCAAGAAATAAATGCATCTGACGCCAACATTGGAAACTCAAACGCCTGTCACTTCTGCTTTTAAATCCATCATTTTAGATTAAATACCCAACCAACAAACCGAAAAAAGGATCGACTAAACGTCGAGCCTTTATCAGCGATACAACATCGCTCGCCCAGAGAACGTTGGCCAAAAACAGTAACCAAAGAAACATCGCTGAGGTATGTTCATTCGACAAATGGTCGACTCCATCCAGGATCAATGTTGATCCCGTCCTGATACGAATATCGTTCGACATTGGCTGGAACCAATGAAGGTACTTATCGAATTCGAGACAAAAAGTCGTTCGACTCCAGTCGACTCAACGGAAATCACTCTCTAAATTCCATGGATTCTTCTTTAGAGAGTGGGGGACAAACTGTAGTAGCCAAAAATGGTCCAATGGCCCAACCTGCCAAGGCCCAATCTTTACTAGCCTATCCCAGGCCCATTGTGTTTGGTCGACCCAAAGTAGCTGCCAGCAGAAGCTACCGTTGAAGACTCATTCAAAATGAGCAGTTACGAAACAAGATGTAACTGCCCATTGAGAGGAAATCTCTCCTGGAATCACGCCCACTATCAAGTGCAGATAGTGGACGTTGGAGCAAAGGTGCTCAGTATAAATAAGAGAGGCCTCCTTCACTAATACTCTCTGATTTCTCTCAACTAAAGCCTATAAACAGCGTACTGAAACTCTGTCTTTAAGAAGATTCCGATCACCGGCGGTCACCAGACTATTACTACATCCACAATAGATTGCTCAGCCCAAGCACACCTAAGGCTAAACGATCCAAACCCACCACCTTTGTTTTTACTGTGTTCTATTTTATGTTTTAACTTTTCTTGCAGGTTCTTGAGGAGACGACCTCCTTTCATTCGACAGACTAACATCTTTTGCAGGTTTCCAGAGCAGACGACATCCCCTTATACGACAAGCTCAACCGAGTTGCCTTGGGCCTAGCACACATCCGACCCGATCCACATCGACCGTAGGTCGACCCCCTACAGTTGTAATAAAAAACTATATTTTGGCGGTAATAGCTTTTTAAATGAAAAGAAAGACAAATTATAAAAATAAAAGTAATGCCATTTTAAGGTTAATTGCATAAACATACCCTCTATTTATCTAATAAAGCAAATTTTCAAACAAATGCCCTATTCAAACACAAACATCCCAATTGGAATGTGTTTGGGGTATAGAAAGTCAATAGTGCCATTGGGTAAAAGGGAGAGGTTATTTTGGTGGGTAAACTTCACAAACAACCCTGAATTTATGTGTAATTGTATAAATATTCATTTTTTTCTAATTATTACATAAATATACCCTATCGTCAGTTGAATTTTGTTAACTTTAACCTTTAACCACATTTGTATCCTAAAATGACTAAACTACCCTTGAAAACTTATTTGTCTTTTCTTTTATTATTTAAATATATTAAAAAAATATTTACTTAAAAAATTATAAAAAAAAAATTGGTACAATTTTGTGTTGCTTTCTTTCTATCATTTTTTTAACACAATCAGAACCCAAAAACTAGAAAAATGGTTGTGTTTAGTGGGTTTTGATTGTGTTTAGCAAGTTTTGTGGGTTTTGATTCTATTGATTAAATGTAATTGTTGGTGGGTTTTGATTGTGTTGATGAAATGAAATTGTTTCTGGGTTGATGAGTATGAAATTGAAAGTTTTGGTGATAAATTTGGTTTTTGAAATCCGAAAACTTGGTGTTTGGGGACATGGAAAATGTAAAAAAAAATATTAAAAAAATGATAAAAAGAAAAAGAAAATAAAAGCAACAAAAAAAAATGTACTGATTTTTTTTTTAATTTTTTAAGTAAATATTTTTAAATATTTTTAAATAATAAAAGAAAAGATAAATAAGTTTTTAAGGGTAGTTTAGTCATTTCGGGATACAAATGTGGTTAAAGGTTAAAGTTAACAAAAGTCAAATGACGGTAGTGTATATTTATGTAATTATTAGAAAAGAAATGAATATTTATACAATTACACATAAATTCAGGGTTGTTTGTGAAGTTTACCCACCAAAATAACCTCTCCCTTTTACCCAAGGGCATTATTAACTTTCCATACCCCAAGCACATTCCAATTGGGATGTTTGTGTTTGAATAGGGCATTTGTTTGAAAATTTGCTTTATTAGATAAATAGAGGGTATGTTTGTGCAATTAACCCACCATTTTATCCAAATTTGAAACTCAAATGATGTAGCATCACTAAAACCCAATGATTTTTTATTTTTATTTTTATTTTTATTTTTACGTATTACACTAATTCGGAGTTTTTTTGGGGAAGGGGGAGAACTCGAACCCATAACCTCGTAGTGCAGGTGTGAAAGGTTTTACCACCGAACCAACCTCATCTCGTCTAAAACTTAATGATTTCAATTATCAAATTCTAGTACAAAGAAATCGATCCACATAATTTGAGCACTAAATTTAGACAAAGTAATATTATTGTAATAATCAATAAGCTTTTTATTTTTTTTATTTTTTTATATTATTATTATCATCAATTAGTATCCAACTTCTATTTAACTTTATGATATTGCTATCATGGAACCATACAAGGATTGTAAATGAATTTATCTAAGTTCTTTTTTTCTTTTTCTTTTTAACTATTATAATATATTTAGAATTTGAGTGGAGTCAAATTTTAATTGATTTTCTCTTGTTAGTACTGTAGGATATATAAATGAATCGGAAAAAAATAAAAATTTAGAAACTCTTTGTTGAAATAGTTGGGATTTATTATTTATAAATTGAAATATATAAAAGACTTTCTAAAATGATGTCGGTTTTTTAATGGATAAACTGATAAAGCATGCGCAAGAAGGGTTCTTTAAAAAAAAAAAAAAAAAAAAAAAGTACCTAACAATTTATAGGGAGGGCACACAAATGATAAATGGACCAAATTCTAGTCTCTTAGGCCACCTTAATGGGTCCACTGCAATATGAGTATCAGTTTTTATTCACATCACAAGAAGCTATCAAACTTTAGAAATAGCTTTTATTTAAAACTAGATTTTGGTGGCATATGCTAAACAAAATAGAAACAGCTTAAAAAAAAAAAAAAAATGGTTTGGTGCCACCAAACCATTTTTTTTTTTTCATGCAGAGCATGTGATTATATCTATACTTATATTTCATATTTATGGTTATAAATATCAATTTTAAAATGAAATTATAAAACCAACGTCCGACGTGGTTCGATAGTAAAGATCGTCTCATTTAGCCGGATAATATTTACATTTGGAGTAATGCCAGGTTTCCTAAATATTTTTTCAAATGATGTGACAGTGTGACATGTAAGTTGTCAATATCACATCAGTTACCATATAATCTCATAATTTACATGATGTTAAATGCCAAATTGGGAATGAATTTGAGAATTTTTTTTTGAAAAGCCTACATTACTCTTATATTTATTATTTGTGATGACATGAAAATCAAAGATGTTACAAATTTATAAAATTATATTATTTGATTATGTACTAATTTTATAATACTTTTTTTTTTTTCTTTTCTTTCTCTTTTTCATCCTTACTTTATATATATATATATAAAAAAACAGTCTTTCTATTATCAGTTTGAACTGATATAAAATATATCAGTTCCTTAAATGTGGACAATTGGATTTAAAAGATACTTTGACAAATGCAAACAGTCAAATCTAAGTATTTAAATCTAATGGTCCACAGGCAAGGAACTGATATAACTTTTGTCAGTTCGAACTGACAATAGAAAAATTGTATATATAAATATATATATATATATATATATTCAGTCTTTCTATTGTCAATTCGAGCTGATATAAATATATCAGTTCCTTGTATGTGGGCTATTAGATTTAAAAGATACTTTGACAAGTGCATGCAGCCAAGTCAAAACATTTAAATCCAATGGTATACATGCAAGGAACTAATATATTTTATATCAGTTCAAACTGACAATAGAAAAACTATATATATATATATATATATATATATATCTTATTTAGACTATTGCAGGACTGAATGAGCACTATATCTCATACATATATATTTGATTTGTGTGAAGAGCTCGAAAATCTCTAGTTGAATTTTCGTAAGTCGGTGGACACAGACAATGGTAGAACAGAAATTAGTAGGTTGTGCGCTACGAGATCCTGTAAAAAATAAGAAGGTAGAAAGGAGTAAGAGGGGGGGGTGTCTCGTTGGGGACTCTTTGATGCTTGAGTTAGACAATTTATCAATAAATAAAATAATTTCAAATCAACAATTAAAATGAATTAAATCTAAATCAAACCGTAAAAGAAGCTGTCGAATCCTGGGTGGTGTCATTCGGAGAGCCTTATGTTCGCTTAGGCTGAGCGTTGAGCAAATTAATTTGCTAAGAGGAGACGATGTTGGGATTTATGCCCTAAAGCTTGTAATATATAAATGTTATAAATTCAATAATAAAAGAAGTAGTTATTTCATTCAAATATATCGATTCATACGCTTATATTATATATATGCAAACATCCAAGATTGTTAGATGTAATCTCAAACTAAGTATATAAATGTCATGTAAAGAGAAATTCAGTTTGAAACATGCAATCTAAATAGTCCGTACTTTATTTGTGGTTAATCTACAGTTGCAGTGAATTCCGTATTATATGGTGGTCTTATCCTAGACTACTCATATGGTGTTATAAGAATGGAGGCACCTTATATGATGTGATCATATAGGACCGGGCCACGATCTATAAGAATTTGTCACTAAGATCTATTAGTTGAAAATATTCATATATATATATATATATATATATATCGACTAATGATGGCTATATATGGGTGATCTAAATCCTGAGTGTCTTACTGACTCCCTCATGTTAGATCATGGTTTTTGGTTTACCATGGGTGAGATTGAAATATCATTCTCGGTCAATAACTTCGTATCTTGGAATCACACTTTGGTTTGTGGCTGGGAAGGTATGCGCACAATAGTGGAATCCACTCCTTCTTACGAGAAGTAGATAAGTAGTTCCCTTAAGAGTTGATTCGGGATTTGAACGATTAAGAGCGCTCTCCTTCTTCTGAAGGATATAATCATTTAAGAGAATCAATGGTACTTAAAGGAAAAGATATAATTAGAGAGGTATAACGGACTTTATGACCTGTCTCTAATTATGAACTACTTGTGGAGGATCATGCCATATGTAATAGTTATATCAATGGACACTGATAAAATTGGTTGTGTAAAACATCTACAATTATGAGAGTACAACCTTGGGTTTTTAGTGGAATAACTCCAAGGTTAATAATTGTGAAATATTAATTAAAGAGTTTAATTAATTTTTTTTAAGAATTATTGGAGCTCAAAACTGTGGGTCTATTAAGTCCCATTGCTAGCCCTGTACGGTTGATAGTAACAAAGACTCACGGAGAATTGGATGGTCTAATTAATTGTGTTACGAAAGTAACTTAAATATATTTTGGGAATTAATTAATTAAATGATATGATTATTTCATTAATATATTATTTAATTTTTGAATTAAATATTATTAAATAATATGATTAAATTGTTATATGGAGGTTTCAGTTTCTAACCTTGACAAGAGCAATAAAATAATAGATGATTATTTTTATTTACTTTAAATAGGTCAAAGGTTTAAACCCTAGTAAAAAGTAATACTTAAAAAGGATTTAGAATCCTATTTTAACTTGGATTACTAAACCCTAGGTTCCTAGTATATAAGTAATACTTGTCAAGAAAAAGAAACTATTCGGAACCCTACAAAGAAAAGAGGTGGGTGGCAACTATAGAGGGAAAAGAAAAAGGAAAAAAAAAATCTCTCACAATAAGGTTGGCCGAATTCACAAGGAGGAGCAAGGTGTTGTCTTCCGGTTTTCTCAAGCCTCCATTCAACCACTTCTGGAATCCGTAATATGCCCACACACATAGTTGCTAGATCGCGGGACATAGTTAGGAAGGTTTAGTGGTATTGGATCGTAAAGAAGGATCGAAAAGAAAACGAAGGAGTGTTCTTCAAAGGTATGAAAACAAATCTCTTCCTCATATTTGTGTATATATAAAAGGTCCCAAGAAGATGATAGAAAATTTTTAAAACCTATCGTTCTTATTTTATTGATTAATTTCAATTCTTTTCCGCTGCGCGACTTACAGACGAGGCAAGGCTGTCGCCGATCCGTTTAGAAGAAGTGAATTAGAACTCTTGAAAGTGACTTTGAGCATGGAGTTGAAAGACTTGCAATTGTTCCGCTGGGCGTAGATGTCATCCTACATGTGTGTAGAAGTAGAATGAGTTGATCAGGTGTGAGTGAAAAAAGGTGTTGGCTGAATGGTTTTGTAGAAAAGGTGTTTGTTATGGATCAGTTGACAAACTGCACAAGTCGAACCAAAATAATAAACAAATTGAGCAGGCTCCATTTGTCCTCTTGCTTTTTTGTTTATATGTGAATGGGAGAGCAAAGTCGTGTCCCTCTTTTTTGTCTCTCCTTTTTGCAAATGACAATGTGCCTTTATTTATAGTAAATGTGAGATTGTCTTTCACAAAGAGATCGTGTGATCCCACTTATCTCGACTGAGATATTTGAGTATCTTTGAATTTGTTGACAGTTGAGCAACATCACAGACTTAGTCTACACACAAACTTGGTCTTTGTAGACTTAGCCAAGGTTTGCACTTACTCTTGGGCCTACGATTGGACCTGATTCATATAAAGTATTTGGGCTTGTCAACAGTCCAGATTAATAAAAGTCTAGTTACTATTTGTGATGTACTATTTTTGACTACCACAGTTAACCCCCCACTCTCTGAGTTGACGTCTTCAAGTTAGAGAGTGGACTGTTTCGATCGAACTCTTGCGTTGAAAGATAGTTGTTGGTAAAGTAGAATTGATAAATCACGAGTTGGATTATTTAAATAGCCCCATTCTTTGGAATGAATTCCTAAGAAGTCGTTTTGAGCTTGTTTAATTTTGGCTCATCGTAGAGCACTTTTTAAGGCTTCGTAGAGCATTTTTATGGCTCGTTGTATAGCATTTTTTGAGGCTTCGTAGATCACTTGTTGTAGCTCGTTGTAGAGCGTTTTTTGAGGTTACGTAGAGCGTTGTAGCTTGTTGTAGAGCCTTTTTTGAGGCTCCATAGAGCGTTTTTATGGCTCGTTGTATAGCATTTTTTGAGGCTCCGTAGAGCACTTGTTGTAGCTCATTGTAAAGCATTTTTCGAGGCTACGTAAAGCATTGTAGCTAGTTGTAGAGTGTTTTTTGAGGCTCCATAAAGCACTTGTTGTAGCTCGTTGTAGAGCGTTTTTCAAGACTACGTAGAGCATTGTAGCTCGTTGTAGAGTGTTTTTTGAGGCTCTGTAGAGCTCTTATTTTATAGCTCATCGTAGAGCACTTTTTAAGGCTTCGTAGAGCGCATTTTGTAGAGCGTTATTCATTTTTTGTTGTGGAACGCTATTATTTTTGTCTCATCGTAGAGCACTTTTACAAACTAAGCATGCAGTTTGATTTGGAGCGACTTTTTTTTTTGGTCGGTGCCGGGTGCTTGGAGCATCTCAACAATTTTTTTTGAAGGACCTACTAAGCAAAACAAACAAAGCAGTGGAAAGGAAAATAGCAAACGAGGTAGGTGTAATTTTGACTTTATAAATTGAGAAAATATAAAGTGATGCTTTCAAATGAATCAAATGTATGCTAACCGATACAAAGCAACCATTTTCGACCAAGTAATTGTGGCTTGACAGTGGAGATGCATAAAACAATTCTTGACGATGCCAATCGACATGGAGTAAATGAAATTACAGTAGTATATCGTTGTAAAGCATTGCAAAACTTTTGGTTGATCGGATGTCATAATTCGTTCGCCAAATGGGATGTTTGTGCCATTTCTTAACCCTGCAGATACGTTAGTTTGCAAAAATAATTGCCAGGGCCCCACTGTGGGCGCCAAACTAAAGAACCCGAAAATCTCCAATTGAATTTTCGTAAGTCGGTGGGCATTGGCAATGGTAGAGCAAAAATTAGTAGGTCGTGCTCTACGAGATCCAGTAAAAAATAAGAAGGTAGAAATGAGCGAGAGGGGGGTTTCCCATTGGGGACTCTCCGATGCTCGAGTTAGACAATTTATCAATAAATAAAATAATTTCAAATCAACAATTAAAATGAATTAAATCTAAATCAAATTAAACAAGCTATCGAATCTTGGGTGGTGTCGTTCGGAGAGCCTTATGTTCGCTTGGGCTGAGCGTTGAGCAAATTAATTTGCTAAGAGGAGACAAGGCAAGGCCTTCGTCGATCCGTTTAGAAGAAGTGAATTAGAACTCTTGAAAGTGACTTTGAGCGTGGAGTTGAAAGACTTGTAATTGTTCCGCTGGGCGTAGATGTTATCCTGCGCGTGTGTAGAAGTCGAATGAGTTGATCAAGTATGAGTGGAAAAAGGTGTTGGTCAAATGGTTTTGTAGAAAGGGTGTTTGTTATGGATCAGTTGACAAATTGAGCAAGTTGAACCAAAATAATAAACAAATTGAGTCGGCTCCATTTGTCCTCATGCTTTTCTGTTTTTATGTGAGTAGGAGAGCAAAGTCGTGTCCTTCTTTTTTTTTTCTCTCCCTTTTGCAAATGACAAGGTGCCTTTATTTATAGTAAATGTGAGATTGTCTTTCACAAAGAGATCGTGTGATCCCACTTATCTCGACCGAGATATCTGAATATCTTTGAATTTGTTGACAGTTGAGCAACATCACAAACTTAGTCTACACACAGACTTGGTCTTTGTAGACTTAGCCAAGGTTTGCACTTTCTCTTGGGCCTATGATTGAGTCTAATTCATATAAAGTATATGGGTTTGTCAACGGTCCAGATCAATAAAATCCTGATTACTATTTGGGATGTGCTATTTTTGGCTATCACATTGTGTACTAATGTCATAATACAATTTCTTCTTATTATTATTGGATCGGAATCTCCTACCGATGCTTATCTGGTGACATATGGTACCCAAAGTCCCAAACATATGAATAACCAGGATTAGTTTGTTTTATTTTTTTCTTTTTCCACTCAATAAATGACATTGTATGGATTCAGAATCCCTCACTTAAAAGGTTTTTATGACCTGGGTCAAACGTGCATTTAATTACCAAACTCTCCTCTCTCTCTCTCTCTCTCTCTGTTCTTGAATCGTGCATGGTGCATCTAACCAATGAAATAAAACATATATGTATCTAATTATAGAAGTTGCAAATAATTTCTATTGACTATATATAAAAAGTGGCTTGGTTTTGGAAATTAAGGTGCATTTGGTACGTGGGACGGGACAGGACAACGTGGGACAGTTAGTTCTTGTCTCATGTTTGGCATGACATTAATGTGGGATAAGGTGGGACAAAAGTCTCAAAAAACTGTCCCACCCCTGACCCTTGTCCAAGTTGTTCCATGGCATGAGACAAGTCTGTAAAAGACGATTTTACCCTTTAACATTTTCAAAAATCACAAACCTGTCCAATACACCACCTCAATTCCATCTCCCTCCCTTGTTCATCATCGAATCCCTCTCAAGTTCCTCTCTCTCTCTCTCTCTCTCTCTTTGATTCCCTCGTCTACCTCCCTCGTTCCTAAAATTACAGCTATTGTGCTTGGAATCTCTTCTTCTTTTTCTTCTTGAATCCACTCGAATCTTTAAGAACAGGTATGAGTCTACTCTCGATCTAATTTCATGCTTTGATTTAACGAAAATATTTTTCTTCTTTCTCTATTTAGATCGAATTTGATCTAGGGTTAGGGTTTTTTTTTTTTTGGGTGAGAAAATTTAAACCCATATAATTCTTTTATGTTACAGAAGTTGGCAATCGTTTTGGTGGGTTGTTTGTTGTTTTCAATTGTTTTGTTGGATCATATGTTATTACGTATTATTAATAATTTACTATTAAAAAAAAACGATCATGTCTTCCAAAAAATTATTAATTAAAAATAATTTTCAATTATAATATTATTATTTTTGTTAAATATTATATATAAAAATATTTATTTAATAAAATCAAATAAATACTAACTTGTCCTGTCCCATACGTCACTATTATGTTGTAACAAACATGGGACAGGACAAGAAGGGCACTCTGGTCATTTGAACCTCTTGTTCCGTCATGTCCTAACCATACCAAACGCATAATAGTACAGTTCACAGTTCTGTCATAGACCTTCCAAACACAATACAGAACAACATTTCTTATTCTGTCCCATCCCGTCCCATCCCATGTTATCCTGTCCCATCTGCGTGCCAAACGCGCCCTTATAGATCCAATTTTTTTTGTTGTGTAGGTGAAAAACAATAATGTGCTTGGACTAATTGCACAAAAATCCCAATCAGACATAATTACACGTATATGGAACTTTTGCCAATTATTACACAAACCTCCCTTGCCGTTAGTGGTCAACGGTTAAACTTAACTATTGACTCACTTTTCCATTTATAAAGTCTAAAATGCCCCTACTGTGTAATTTATTATTTTAAATAGTTAATTAAAAAAAGATCCAGCTTTTATTAAAAAAATCATATTTTATTTCAAAAAAATCCAGATTTTATTTTAAAAAACAAATCCATATTTTTTTTTTATATTTTTTTTAAATCCAGATTTTTTTTCTTCTATAAATGGATTTTTTCCAATCTAAAAAAAATAAAAAATAAAAAACTTATAAATCAAATTATAAAATAAATAAAAAATCAAAAACCAATTTTCTCTTTTTCTTTTCTTTCATCCATACTGCCATAATTTAATTACTTATGGGCATTCTCATTCTTGTATTGTGCTTAGTTTACTTTTAAATTTATAACGTAAAACCTGTATTGTCTCTTCATTTTATAATTCATTTTTATTTTATGAAGAGAGTGTCTTCTTATAATCCATTTTGTTTTTTCTTTTCACACACCTTTAATAAACACAATTCTTTCTAAAAATTTAAATTTTAAAAAAATCTATAGACACTCCATTTTTTCCAAAATTACCCTTTTTACCTTTACACTCCTTTTTTAAAAACACCTCATCATAAAAACCTAAATTAAAAAATATATATATATTTTTCAAAATTATCTCCTTTTTTTTTATAAAAAAATTAATACTGAAATTGGAGTTATTTAAAATATGTAAAAAAAAAAAAAAATCTTTTTTTCACTCTTTTTTTTTTCTTCAAAAATTTTAAGATTCAACACTTCATGAACAACAATCTTCCATTTTTTTTTTTCTTATTGTTTTGTATATCTCCTGCCCTTTAATCATTTTCAACCCAATATATCTATCAAATAAACCAGAAGAACAAATTTAAATTACTTAAAACAAGCATACTCATAACACAAAACTTAATACAGAACAATCAATTATCTTCAAAGCATCATCAAAGTAACATGAGGATTGTTTCCCGGTGAAATACTAAATGTTGATGATACAACAATAACTTGAGGAGCATTAATATCAATAATTGGGTCAACAACTCTCTCCATAAAATAGTCCCCATGGTAATGCCATATAGTGCTCACAGTTATGCGTCAAAAGTCAACCATTTTGATAAGATTATACATTTATTAAATAAAAATAAAAGAAATAACTGTAAATTTAACTCCAAATAAAGATATAGATTTTTTTTTTTTTTTTTTTTTAACACAAGAATTTGGATGATATTTTTGTGTGTCTTTGTTGTAGATTTAAAAAGGCGAAGAGAAATAAGCCAAAAAAAGTGACCAAAATGGTTTTTGTTTATGATTTTTTTGATTAACTTTTTGTTTTGAATTTTTTTTTTTATAAATTTGGATGAGATTTTTATGTACGTTTGTTGTAGATTTAAAAAAAAAAAAAAAGGGTAAAGAGAAATAAGCCGGAAAAAAATGACCAAAAATGAGTTTTTTTTTCCCCTCTAAATTATTGTTTCTAATTAAAAGAGGTTTTTTTAAGAGAAAAATTGTTTTAGAGTAACGAAACAAATCTAATTTAGAGATAGATCTTGAAGTTTCTTGATGAGTAATGCAGATCAAATTTGCTAGGAGTTAGGGTTTTGTTTATCGAAGCTGATGAGAGACAGATAGTTTTTGAGAAGAAAGAGGGTGTTAATATTTGTTGAAAAGTCAATAAAGTTAGAGCATTTTTCTAATACAATACAATTTAATACAACCTATTATCAGGCCATGTTTGTTACATGTATTGTATTAGACAATTAAGGCCATGTTTGTTACCATATATTGTATTGTATTAGGCAATTAAATTGTATTAAAATAATACAATACTGTAAGGATTCCCTTTAGTTGATTGGCTTATTTCGTGGGCAAACCACATGTTGGGGTTTGGTTGTAAGGGTAGTCTAGGTGATTAGTTGAAGATCAAAGACCCTTTCCAAGACCTCAAGAGGACAAGCACCAAAGGTATATATCTTGTGCTTACTTTGCCTTGAAGAGATATAGTTGCACACACTCACAACATGCATAACTCTTATTCTTGAATGTTGTGTTTATATTTTGTGTGCATTGTGCTTTATTGATTATTCAATATCTCTTCTTGCATTAAATTGATTGCATCTTGTTCTATGAAATGCCATGACATGTTTAGGCATTAGGATGCAAAGTCATGAATTTTATTCATGCATGTTTGAATTGAGTGCATCTTGTTCAATGATAATGCCATGACATGTTAGGCATTAGGATGCATTCAATTCCCACACTTGCACTTCATGATTAGTATTAAGTGTGGTGTAATTCGTTTCCATTTGTGTGATCGGAAACGTCCGCGCTTGCACGATGGTGTGCATGTCTTAGCGTGATGGTTGACCACTTGAGAAGGTCTCATCCTTCTCTTGGATAAGTGGTAGTTTTGGTTTGGTTGATTGGAGTAAGGTGTCTAGTTTCAAAAGATTGGATTTCAATGTTTTAAGTGTTTTCAAAACTGACCTTTGCATGGTCTTGTGACCATAACTTTTTACACAAAGTTTCAAAATGAGTTTTGAAAATTTCTGTACAAACTAGACACCCATACCTTTCCAACGGTATATTATTCGTAATATTTCATGACCGTTTGGATTGGTTTTAAAATCTCCAAAGTTACAACCAAAACAGGGCAACTCTATTGTTGTCCGTTTCTGACCTTTGGTCACTCAATTGACCATAACTTTTTCTACAGACATTGAAATGTCATTCTGTAAAACGAGTAGAAAGTAGACATCCATACCTTTCCAACGATATATTATATGAAAGGTTTCGATGTCGTTTGGTCATGTTTCGAAGCGCTCGAATGTTGAGTCGCTGCACTGACGCGAGTACCGCGAAAATGCCCATACTTTTTCCATTTCTTCCAAAACGACGTAGTTTCATTTGGGCATTATAAATACATATCTTTCTCATCATTTTGAGAGGAGAGCCACAAAATCAAACCCTAGAGAGAGAGGCTCCTTATTCTTGAGAGAGAAAGAGAGACTTGAGAGAAAATGCTTAAAGATTACATCTTTATCTCTCTAAACCCATTCCCACATGCACAAATCATCATCTAGGCATTATCTAGGTTCATCTAGCATGTGCTAATGCATGGGTCTTCTTCAACACACATGGTATGATTTGTTGAACACTTTTATCTTACATAATTAGTGTTTCTACTTATCAATTTTATCTCATTTATTACTTGTATGTGTTTAGATTAATTTCTACATACATGATTGAGATTATGTGTTGATTGGGTTATTTATGTTAGCTAGGTTTTCATGCCTATTTTATATCTAGCTAATTAATCTCATTATATGATTGAGATTATTTTTGATAGCTTAATTGATTAGGTCATTATTGCCTAAAAGCTATGCCATAAACATTCTTGTATGATTTATTTATAACTAGGTTGATAGATTGTTTTTTAATCAACTAGTTAATCTTTTGAATGTTTGTGGGTTTTTTGTGATAGCTTTGTATCTAGGATTGGTTATCCTTTACTTAGCTAAAGTTGTATGCCATGACATATAACTATTTTCATATCTAGGATTGATTTAAATTGAATATATCATCATCCTAGATAAGCATCTAAGGTTCCCTAGCCTTGTTTGTTAATTGAATATTCATAAATATTCACATAGGGTTGTGCATCTCTTTTGAGAGATTGAAGTCTTGTGTGATTGACCGGGATTAGGTCGGACACCGGGAACAGGTGGTCACATAAGCAATTGGACTAGAACCACTTTTAAAGGCCTGCGTGGTAGAAGTGGGGGGTTATTGACCGGAGTGTTAGACGAGGTCTACATAGGTTGTAAACTCCATTTCAATTAGTGGATTTCGAGGTCCGAGTGTGGCGCACTAAACAGCCCATGGTTTTTCCCAGTGGTTGGGTTTTCCACGTATACATCAAGTGTCATTTATTATTTCCGCATCTTATTACACTTGTATGTATATTTGACTTGCTAGGGGTATTTTCGTAAAATTGACATGCATGCGAAAATTGGGTAATAATTAGCTAAAATCTATTCACCCCCCTCTAGCTTTATATTAAACACGCCTCTAGGACTTTTCAAATACAATGTACAATGTACTATATTATTTTAGTACATTTTAATTGCCTAATATAGTAAACACTGTATTAGCTAGTACATGATATTTAGTGGTATTAGGTTGTATTGTATTAGAGAAAACTTTTTTTTTTTTTTCATTTTTTTTTTCAACAAATATGGAATATTGATGAAATATGTGTGATGTTGTTAATGTTTTTTTTATAATTTCAAAATTATATAGGAAATGTTTATTTTATTATAAAAATATTATTTATTTAAATTTTTTGTTTCAATTAAAATATATATTTATTGATTTTTTAATATATAAATATTTATTGATTTATTCATGTTAAGAATATTTAAAATTAATTATTAACTATTTTTTTTAAATATTATATTTTATAATATAATAAAATACAATAAAATCATATAAGAATAATTTAATACGACATAATAAAGTGCACCACAAAATACAAGTTTGTATTAATAATAATACAGTCCAATGCAATACAATCCAATATAGTATAATACAATCAAATATGGTGTACCAAACGAGCTCTAAAATGTCAAACACTGTATTACTTTTGTACATTTTAATTATCTAATACAATCAACACCGTATTAGCTAGTATATGATATTTGATGGTATTATGTTGTATTGTATTAGAAAAAAACATTTTTCTTTTCTCTTTTTTTATTTCAACAAATATGGAATATTTATGAAATATGTTATGTTGTTAATATATATATATTTTTTTATAATTTCAAAATTATATCGGAAATATTTATTTTATTTATCAAAATATCATTTATTTAAATTTTTCGTTGTAATTAAAATAAATATTTATTGATTTATTCATGGTAATGATATTTAAAATTAATTATGAATTATTTTATAAAAATATTATACTTTTATAATATAATAAAATACAATAAAACATATATGAATAACTTAATACAATATAATATAGTGCATCACCAAACAAAGGTTTGTATTAATGATAATACAGTCCAATATAATACAATACAGTCCAATACAATCCAATATGGTGTGCCAAATGAGCCTTTATGTATTAGCTAATACAGTGTATATGATGTATTAGGAGCAAAATTCTGTACTAAAATAATATAATACAAATTGGCACCAAACACTGTATTGTATTAGTATTATTTTAATACATTTTAATTGGTTAATACAATACAGTCAAATAAACATGAGCTAAGAGTTTTATTGAGAACTAACCTATTTAATAGGGTATTATCGGGGTGAAGTTAAAATATAACCCAAATCTGATATATATATATATATTTATATAGTCTTTCTATTGTCAGTTCGTCCTGACATAAAAAATATCAGGACGAAGAATGTGGACCATAGAGTATGGAGAAATTTTGACAAGTGCATATACTTTGAGTCAAAGTATATAAATTTAATGGTCTACATTCTTCGTCCTGATATATTTATATATTTTATATCAAGATGAACTAATAATAGAAATATATATACATAAATAAAAGCATCTAACTCATTTTACCTAGTAAGAAGACAATACTGCCCTTATAACTTCTTAAAATTACAAACTCCAATAACACAACATTCTCAAATCTCATTTGTGAAGAATTGACATGGCAAGAATTGACTTGAGTCAAATGAGATTCTCTCTTAGACAGCTATGGAGATCACTCATTTGTCAACTCATTTGTCAAACTTGTAATAGGGGTTAACATTTCAAAGTGCAATTTGTCTTCTCATTAGGGTCAACCGGTCAAACTAACAACCACTTTTTATCTCCTTTTTTTCTGGCAAAAATATTGCCAAACCTGTCATGGGGATTTAGCATTTCAAACACCAATTTGTCTTCTCCTTTTTTTTTCCTACAAAAGCCAGACTTGGAAACAGAGTAATAATAGTGAACCACTTTTCACGCTCTTTCTCTGTCTCGCTTGATCCTGATCCCTCCTTTCACTTCTGCTCTGCTAGTCGCTGCCGATTGCCACCATTGACATATCACTGTCAAAGCTTCTCGGTTAGTCGTGTCTCTTAGACCTGCATCTTTAACAGGTACTACTCTCTCTCTCTTTTCGTTGGTTCATCTTTCTTTGTGATTTTCGTGTTGATTCCATGATGGGTTCTGGAGATTACATGAATTGATTTTACCTGGTCAATTTATCATGTTGCTCTGTTCCTAACTTCCTATGCATGAAGTACTTGTGTGTAGGACATTTGCACTTAATTTAAGATTTAAGTTAAAAATTAAACGACATTAAATCACTTAATTTAAATGCTTAATGAGTTGATTCAATGAAGCCCCTAAGTTGACTGAATTTCTGATCAATTTTATTTTCTCTGTGATGAATTATATATATATATATATATATATATGTATACAGTGGTTCTCTCATAAGGGATTCCTTATTTTAATTTCGGTAAGGACCACCATGAAATCATATCGATTTGAATGAATTTTAATCTGAATTTTTTTGTGGATGATAAGTAAATTGAAATCTACCTATGAATAAAATTTGAGAATTTTTCAAGCACGAAAACCATTTTTACCGATTTTTTTAAATATGAAAAATTCTCAAATTTTATTCATAGATAGATTTCAATTTACTTATCATCCACAAAAAAATTCAGATTAAAATTCATTCAAATCGATATGATTTCATGGTGGTCCTTACCGAAATTAAAATAAGGGATCCCTTATGAGAGAACCACTGTATATGTATATGAATGATTTTTGTTGTTGCAGGGGATAGAAACCACTTCCATGGCACGTACACCTTAGAATAGCTATTTGATGCAGATAAAAGCCTCACTTTTTTGCACTCCTCGGAGAAGAAGAGTGCCATGTACCGGAATTTCAACACCTCTAAGATTTTATTGGATGGGGTAATTAATTAATTAATTAGATTTCAAATTCTTCCCTTTTTGATTATTTGATTATATACACATGATTATCAATTAATTGTCAATTAACGATCGAGTAGTACTAATTCCCGATGTGTTTAACCATGTTGTTTGTGCTTCGAATTTCATTTTCGTGCAATCGTACAATGGCAAGCTTTCTGATTTTGGGTTGGCCAAGTATCCATGTTGGCCTGAAGGATATTGTGTTACTATTGAAGGACGTTCGAGCCCACATGTTGGCGTAACTCCTGAATATTACGCGACCGGTAATACAGTGATCTCCAGCAGTTTTTTTTTTTTTTGGAAAAAATTGCCAATTTGAGAGAGCCTCATTTACCACAAAAATGTTGTTTTTATACCAAATGTTTGTGATTAATTTATGGTAACAATTACTGGTGGTCAATTCTGGTAGGTCATATAAATACGAAAAGTGATTTTTTTGTCTTCGGAGTTTTGTTAGTAGAAATATTGATGGGCCGACAGGCGGATGGTATAAATTGCCTTTCTGCTAAAGCCACGGGATGGCGTGCCATTTTTGTATAACCCAAGAAGGCTCTGAAGGAAATAGCTGATTATAGACTGAAGATCATGTATCTACCATTAACAGCAGCAGTGATGCCATGAACAGATATAGTAAGTAGGCTTAATTTATTGACCAAAAATGTTTAGGTCAAAGTCTTGTTATAGTGATCACTTCATCAATTCATGTACGTCAATTTCTGAGAAGACAATTACATGCATGCATGTAATTGATGGTTAGATCATGCATATATAGCTACTAATTTTATAAACGTGTCATAGAGGTTTGAAAATATTGTTTGGGGATTTAAACCTGCTCATTGACGTGGGAGATGGGGCAACCATATGCACTAGGCAAGACCAATAATAGTAGGACCATATTGCCAATTACAGGGGCGTAATTTAGTTGGTAGATGAACGAGCTTGGGGCTTGAGTAAATGACTCCTAGGTCTACAACTCGAATCCTACTAATGGCGAAAGTTTTCAAAAAAAAACCTGGTAGCCTTTAAGGTTTTTTTTTTTTTTTTTTGACAATATCATATTAATTTGAAACAGGTATTTTTTTGAAAGTTTTCGTCATTGATAGAATTCGAGCCGCTAACCTGGTAGCCTTTAAATTGAGGTCACATTTGAATCAGAAGACATCAATATCATTTTATATTTTTACGGCGGTGTAGGTCTTTACAATTAGAATTAGACATTCCCAAGATAATAGTCTAACGGTCCAAACCATTGAATATATATTTTTCGCTTTAGGCTTCATGCACGCGTTCTTCATCTTTATGGATTTACTTTGAATTATAGGTTTTACGCAAACGCCCTACGTCATGGCCTAAAACGCGTCTATTTATTGAAGGTATCCAGCCTTAAGGGGGAGGTTGTCATATCACATCGCTAGCAAGTGAACTCCACAATTTGTACATATATAACTAATATAAGCATCGGTCTCTCTTAACTAAGTAGACACGTTTTGGGCAATGTGGAAGTGAAGTGTTCAATCAATCCAGTCTTGTTTCAATGAGTGACAAATTTAATTCGTTAACAAAGCAGTGATTTTGGTGTATCAAAATATAATTTCCATTAGTGCAATCAAGTTTCTTCAACATTAGCATTCAAGAATTAACAAACTATCATCTTAAAATAGATATCAATATAGAATACACATCTTAAAATATAAGTTTACTTGTGTGTGAGTGTTGTAGTCAAGTTTGTAATATTAAACAGAGTTCTTCCATTTCGTAAAAACTCTGTTTCTCAACAATTTGATTTTGTTTAAAGAGAAAAATCGTTACAAACTAAATATCTAATTACCTATAAATATAATATGGTACTAAATTAAATCTCATTTGTATGAGAAATACTAAGAAAAGTATTGTCCGTTTAATCAATTCATGTAAATTTCTAAGACGACCATTCATAGGAAAAAAAAAAATATATCGTTTTTACATGCATGCATTTGATTGTTTGATGAAGCTGGAATATCTTTATAATCACTTAATCAATTGGTCAATATCTTGGTGAGCAACCAAAGGCACCACAATCAACAGGAATTGAATAGAATGACTTGCATTCCTGTTGTGTTGGATATATACTTAATATACTTAGGGACTGGTTGAACAGTTGTTATTATACAGAGCAGTGAGCCAGTGCACCTATTTCTGCTGTAAGTGGTTGTGTTAGTGATTGCATGAGAATAGCTCATGTTAGTGGTTGCCTTAGAATAGCTGCCATTTTGTTATTTGCTAGTTTCTTGTTAATTGATGTGTATTTGTACATTTTGTAGCTGGCCTATAAATAGCCGGAGGATATATTGAATAAAACACGAATATATACATCAATAAACTTCTCTCTCTTTCTCAATTATTCTTTCTGCCCAAAATTCTTTCTTATCAGTGGTATCAGAGCCATGGATACACGTGGGAAATCAAATACGGAATTTTGCAATGAGGTCAACGAGATCCTTGCTAGCCACGAATCAAGATTCGACCAAATCCTCATTGAATTACAAGCCCTATGCCTACAACAAAAATAACCCATCATAGAAAAAGATACCAACCCTTTTGCTTCCGGTGAGGCTTCACACAGTCGAAGTAATACCCAAACCAGCTTAACCCCTGACTATACCAATCATCACCACCTCAAACTGACCTTTCCAAAATTCAATGGCGACGATCCGATGGGTTGGGTCTATAAGGCCGAACAATATTTCGACTTTAAAGATGTTGTTTTCGAGCAACAGGTCCATCTTCCATCATTTCACCTTGAAGGTATCACCCTCCAATGGCACCGGTGGCTTACAAAGTTCGAAAGACCCTTGTCGTGGGACGAATTTACTAAGGCTCTTCTACTTCGTTTTGGACCTACTGATTATGAGGATCTATCCGAGGCACTCACCAGACTCAAGCACACCTCCACTGTTACCACTTATCAAGAGGCATTCGAAAAGCTTTCGCACCGTGTGGATGGGTTACTTGAGCCCTTGTGTGCTTTTTCATATATAGCCGGTCTACGTGACGAAAGTCAGCTGGATGTCAAGATCAAACAACCACGTTCCCTTGCAGAAGCTATCAAGCTAGCCAGATTAGTCGAAGAACGCAATACACTGCAACGAAAAGGAACCAATCCCTATCGACCTCCCACCATTGGCACGCAGCCGAGTCCCTATCGACCTCCCACCATTGGCACACAACCGAGATCAATTTCCATCAATTTCCAACAACGAAGTAAAAGAGCCTTAGTAAATTGGTCCCACGACAAGGGCCCTTTGAACTTTGTAAGCCACTAGTGCCATTGGAGGGCAATACCTTCAAGGTGAAATGATGCAAGCTCGACATGTTGCTCGGAAATAATGTCTTTAAAGTTGAAATATTGTTTGGCCTTATAGACCCAACCCGTCGGATTGTCACCATTGAATTTTGGAAAGGTCAGTTTGAGGTGGTGATGATTGGTACGGTCGGGGGTTAAGCTGGTTTAATTTGGGTATTACTTCGGCTGTGGGAAGCCTCACTGGAAGCAAAAGGGTTGGTATCCTTTTCTATGGTGGGTTGTTTTTGTTGTAGGCGTAGGGTTTGTAATTCAGTGAGGATTTGGTCGAATCTTGATTAGTGGCTAGTGAGGATCTCGTTGACCTCATTGTGGAATTCCGCATTTGATTTCCCATGTGTATCCATGGCTTTGATACCACTGATAAGAACGAATTTTGGGTAGAAAGAATAATTGAGAAAGAGAGAGAAGTTTATTGATGTATATATTCGTGTTTTATTCAGTATATCCTCTGGCTATTTATAGGCCAGCTACAAAATGTACAAATACACATCAATTAACAAGAAACTAACAAATAACAAAATGGCAGTTATTCTAATGCAACCACTAACACAACGACTAACATGAGCTATTCTCATGCAGTCACTAACACAACCGGCCACTACGAATTCTAAGGGCAATCAGCTACTGACTTGCTCTTCGCTTGAATATCGAACAACTACCAGTCATCTACTTACAGCAGAAATTGGTGCATGTATCATTAATTACTTGACACAAATAAAAGACTTATATAAATTTACTGAAATTATATGATACTTAGGCTACATTAATGAGTATACTTTGACTGACAAATGTATACAGCCAAGTCAAAGTATTTAAATCCAGTGGCTCACATGCAAGGAACTGATATAACTTTTGTTAGTTCGAACTGATAATAGAATTTCTATATATATATATATATATATATATATATATATATATATAAATATAATAGTATTATGCAATCTACATTAATTTTTCTTATATAAATATATTACAATTCCGGTACTGTTGATATGAAATTTCCGGTACCTTTGACTCTTTGAGGCTATCTAGCTAAAATTTGTGGCACTGTTGGGGTTGATCCATATTTAATTTGTAATATTTCTTGGGCTGATTAGGTAGATGTTCTTCAAATTGTTATTTTTCAATGTTTTTTGTCCTCTTTCTTTTTTATAAAATTTTTTATGTGGAAATATGGAAGTTGAATATACGGCATTTAGAAATATAGTGACGAATGTCTCAACCATTTGGTCACACACTCACACCAAGCACCACCAAGGCACCATTTGGTCCATGACCACCGCATCTCTTTAAGCCGACAAGTATTCTCACGACCCACGCAGCTGCTTATTAGTCCCATAGTCCGTAGCCATTTTCATTGGTTTGGGAACTTGAAAGAGAATAAGCACTTCCCATTGAAAAATACAAGACAGTTTGCAGGTTGAGAATATTCTCAACCATTCTATATGATTTGTTCAAAATAAGGTATGAGAGGACCGAAAGGGTAGACGTGGAAATTGAATTTTTGTGATAATAGCTTGCAGATGGAACTATGGAAGGACACACGAGATATTGTTATTTGGATATGTGATTATGTGGAGTTCTAAATTCCAGGCGTCCATGGCCATGCTTTGGCCGTTTTCAAGAAAGAAACATGGAAGATCATATACTCGTACGGGAGAAATTCCAAGAATGAAGTCCATATTACGTGTGTTGATGTTGATGGAGAGCAAACCCTTCTCTTTCTCTTCCCCTTATCGTTTCCCTTGACAGAGGGGTGACTGATCTCCTCGCGGTTTAGGTGTTGATGGAGAGACAGAGAAGGTTAAGGTTAGGGTTGAGATGGATGGTGGTGGGTTTTGGTTTTGGAGATGGATATGTGTGATTTGGCGATAGGTGTTGGATTTGAGGTGGTTGGATTTAAGGGTTAGGGTTTGATTTTTAGTCCTTCTAGAAAACTAATGGAGATGATGGTGGTGGACGGTAGATGGTGGGTTTGATTTGAACTGGTGCTTCTAGGTTTGATCTGGACGGGTGCAGGTGTTATAGATCTTTGAGGATCGGTGAGGGTTGGGTATTGTAGTTTTGGTGAAGATCGGTGTTGATGGGTGGGGTGTTGGTCCTGGTAGAGAATTAGTGACCAGATTCTAGAGTTAAGAGTCATGAGTCCTCCATTTTCCATGTTTTTTTTTCTTTTTACTAGTAAATCTTTTTCAGATTTTTTTTTTTATCAATTTCCAATTATTTTTTTTCAAAAACCACTCCAAAACCATTAATAATAAGTTTAAAATCTGTATTTGTGGCTTTTGAAATTTTGTTGTGTTTGTTATTAGAACTGATGAGATGAATGTTGTGTTTGATGAAGATGAATCTGGGTTTATTTATTTATTTTTATATACTTTATTTTATTAGGTGGAGATCCAGATTAGATATCCTCCATCCATTTGAATAAGATAGACAGTGGAGATCCAATCTAGATCTCCCCATTTAAATTTAATTTTTAAAAATATAATTCCTATTTTACCCTTCCATGTGCAAGGCACGTGATGAGAAACCAAACGGAATCAGGGTTCCGTCCCCATTCCGTCACTGATTGCCAGTTTCCATGAGTTCAGGGGGTTTAACGCCTAAAAAAAAAGGTTTAGGGGGGAAAATGCAAACTCACGTATAGTTCAGAGGACATTTGTGCTAAAAACCCTAAAAAAAATAAAAACAATTCCAGTTTTTCAAGTGAAAACAATAAACCCTTTTTCACTGTTATTGTTTTCCCAAAAAAAAAAAAAAAAAAAAAAAACACTCATTTGTATAATTAGAGGTGGGCGTTTAATGGATCGGTTCACTTTTCGAGTAAACTGATAAAAAACCGATAATATCCGGTTTTTGAAAAAGTGAACCGATTCGATAAAATTTAAAAGTGTGAACTGATTGAACCGGTTCGGTTCGGTTTTTTTCGGTTTTGGGCCTATTGGGCCAAATTACTGGGCTTTAATTTTTAAAATCTACCATGGTTAGAAAATTTTAAAAAACACAATTTTTTCATATTTTGGGCCTATTGGGCCGAATAATCCAGCAATTTAACCTTAAGGGCTCATTTGGTATGCTGTATTGTATTGTATTGGATTGTATTGAATTGGATTGTATTGTATTGGACTGTATTGTATTGGATTGTATTATTCTTATACAATTCTGTGTTTGATGATATTTTGTATTAGATTATATTATGCTGTATTAACTAATACAATCTCTCTACTCTGTATTAGCTAATACGATATCCACCATATTAGACCAATTAAAATGTATTAGCTAATACAATACAGTGAACAGTGCAAAACAATCCAAACATTGTATTGTATTATTCTAATACATTTTAAACTCCTAATACAATACAATGCGGCGCACCAAACGAGTCTAAGTTCATAACAATCCACATAAGTCATAACATTAAACAGTCCACGAAGAGTTCATAACAATCCATCATTAAGTCTAGAATAACACAATTACATAATAACTTCATAACCCAAATAAAAACAACTAGCACAGTAGCCCTTGAATCCATGATTGCACAACAGCCCTTGAATCCATGATTGAACTAAACCCACTCCAAAGTTCCAAATCAATCTATACATAAATTGAAATAATAAGAAACATGTTTTAATTGAATTAACTCGATTCATCAAACAAAAAATCAATGACAGTAAAAAATATTATAGTTTATATAAAAAGCAATTCCAAAGAATAGCTAGCTGAATATAAATTATAGTTTCCATTTTCGCAACCAAACTATTAGAATTAGAACTTAAAACCTTACATTCATGGATTTTGAAAAGATATTAAAACTGTTCAAACTAGTGCAACCCAAAACTTAGAAAAAAAAAATGATCTAGAGTAAAAATTACAGAGATAGAACTATGAAGCTCAAAATGAACTAGAAGACAAAAAATTGAACTAGATTAGTTCAGCAAACAAGTGATGTTGTTGTAAATATATGGTACTATGAAAAACATATATAAATTTCATTTGATTTGTCAATAAATGAGCTATATATGCACATTTGAAGAGTCCAAGACCACTAATCTTGTCAGTTAACAGTTTTACAACCTCTGTGCTTTCATAAAGAAAAGATCTGGACATTATAAATCAATCGGCTCAGAGTAGAGGAAGTAAATAGAGAGACAGAGATGTAAACAAAAGAAAGAGATGTGGAGAAGAGAGCGATCTGGACAAGAGAAATTGATTAGAGAGAAACAAAACATTTGAGAGATTAGAGGAGATTTAGAGAAGAGATTTGTTTAACCAACCTGAGCAAATGGCGGACGAGGACGACGGACAAGGACTGTGGACGAGGACTGTGGATGAGGACTGCAGACGGTGTAGTTGAGACTTGAGAGATTTAGGGTCGGGGATTAGACGAGAGAGAGAAAGGCAAAGAGGTAGAGCAGAGAAAAATTTAGGGATTTTTGATTATATACACCGGTTCTTGGTTTTAACCCTAGAACCGGAAACCAAATCGGAAATGCCGGTTTTTTAAAAAACAAACCGAACCGAACCGGTTAATTGTGAAAAACCGGAAAAAAAAACGATTAGACCGGTTCGGTTCGGTTCGGTTTAATGGTTTTTTCCCCACCACATGATTCATATTCATCAAAAATACAAGGAAACATTTTAGGGGGGTGTATTCAATTAGGATTCTTGAGGACATTTAAAGACATTATAAATCCTGGTGTATTCAATTTGGACATTTAAAGACTTTAAAAGAGTCCATATGAATCCAGTGGTATTCAATTAGGATTTTTATGGACTTTTAAAGAATCCTTCCAAATCCAGGTGTATTGAATTGAGACTTTAAAAATGTCTACAAGAATCAAGGTGTATTCAATTAGGATTAGATTTTAAAGGATTTTCTTAGGTCATGGATTTTGATGGATTTTGGTGGACTTGATGGTGAGAGATATAAATATCAAATGTCATAACATGTCTGGCCTTCTCCCCAAAGATTTTGGTGGATTTTGCACATTATACCGTGTATTGCACAGTACATAATTCCTCAAAAATCAATTTTCTTTTTCTCTCTTCCCATCCTATCACCGAAGAATCTATAGTTTTTTTTTTAATCATGAAATTTTATTAACAGATCGAATATCTAAAAAGTTCAAACACAATAATATCATTCATCCTTGTCCAAAATTCGGAGCAACTACATAGTAAAGACAACTCAAAACAACTAAAGCATGAAACGTGAACAAAATCCTTCAAACAATAATCATACTAGTTCCGGAGGATTACTAGTTTAAATCCTTAATGCCGCTTCAACTGCCGCAATAATTTAATCTTATTGTGGATTAAACTAGTAAATTATTGTGGAAGAAGGCACTGCTGCTGCTGCTAGTGCTTACTAGTTAATCTTATAAGTATCTCTACTGCTGCTGCTGCTGTTGTTTCATGACTCTTCAACTACTGCTTCAGTACCACGAATGATTACTAGTTTAAATCCTTTGAGAGATAAGATTTTCAGTTTTCAAAGAATAAAATAATAATAAATTAATAATGTTTTGAAAGTAAAAATATTTTAACTTCTTCGAATTTGTTTTAAAATTTTGAGATGCATGACACCGCAAATTAATGGATGTTACTAGAAATGTATATGTTTATGAGAATTTTTATATGCATCGTACATAATAACAACCACCTTGTCAATATTTGTTGTGGTAGGTGTGTGATCTGGTTAATATTTGTAATTTTGGGTTCAATTTAATCACTTTGTTTGCATCAACAACAACCTCAGACTATATATATATACGCAAATATAGATTGACCGATGTATCAAATTTTGCTCATTCCAACTTCAAAGGTTTTTTTGATAATTAGCTATAATTAGCTTACTATTGATAAGTCAGAGATAATAAATCCATGAAAATCCTTGGATGTTTAAACAAATCCATAAAAGTCTGAGATAGATGTCTAAATAAATCCATAAAAGTCTGAGATAAATGTCTAAACAAATCAATGAAAGTCCATGTGGATTTATAAAAGTCTGTAGAAATCCATGAAAATTCGTCACTTAAAAAATGTCTTTAAATGTCTTCAAGAATCCTAATTAATCCTAATTGAATACACCCCCCTTAGAGTTCCACAAGGAATGGCAATGGAAGACGAGTGTTTGTTGAAGCTATTACTACCCAACTCTTCATGGAACCTGGAAAAGGCAGTGTGCAGCCATGGACTCTTCATGATGTCTCCAAACCACTGGGACCCACTTTCTCGGTCCCTTTCGCGTCCTCTCCATCTCAGTGACGGTCTCGACGACAACGGTCACGCTTCTTCATCTTCTTCTTCAGTGATGGTCCGCATTTTCCACCCTCAAGAGATCCCAAATTCGCTTCACGTCAAGGTTTACAATACTGGGTCCGTCTCGCTTTCTTCGAAAGAGCAGGAGACTTTGCTGGGTCAGGTCGCGAGAATGTTGCACTTGTCGGAGACTGATGAGAAGAACGTGAGAGAGTTTGAGAGGATTGTATCCGAAGAATCGAAAGAGAATGATTATATGAGGAATTTTGGCGGGAGAGTGTTCAGGTCGCCAACTTTGTTTGAGGACATGGTCAAATGTATTCTTCTTTGCAATTGTCAGTGAGTTTCTTTTTCTTTGCTTGTAATCTGTTTGATAAAATGCCTCAACCAGTGTGATTTCTGTTTAAGTAAATATTTGGTGTTCGAAAATAATTTATTTGAGAGAAATTCCTCATAGAGTAAGGCTTCGAAATGAGATTGGTTTCTTAATTTTACTCTGTTAAGTAAATATTTTGCTACATTTTGTGCTGTGTGTGTTGAATTGTTGATGGCATTGATTTTGTGCAATGCTCAAATTTGTTATATGCTTCGGAGTCTTTGAACAGAAACCTGTTTCGCAGAGCTATTGAAGCTTTGAATTTTTACAGTGAGTTAGTGAACTTTTTGAATTTTGATAGGTGGCCGAGGACTTTGAGCATGGCTAGGGCTCTCTGTGAGCTTCAGTGGGAGTTGCAGCACTGTTCGTCCAGTATCTCGATTGCTGAAGAAACTGAGATGGAAAATTTCATTCCGAATACACCTGCGGAAAAAGAGTCAAAGAGGAAGTTCAATGTGTCAAAAGTTGCCACCAATTTAACAAGTAAAATTTCAAGGATTGAAACAGGTTCGGAAGAATACTTGAAATTGGATGTTGTTGGAGCGACAAAAGAGGATGTGAACTCAAGCTCTTTTCAAAACAACATTGAAGATGATTTGCATACATTGAATGAGCCGTCTGTTGGGCGATCGTGTCTGGCTGCCGAAGGGAGAGAACCATATCCCTGTGATAGGATTGGTAATTTTCCTAGCCCACGAGAGCTAGCAAACCTTGACAAAAGTTTTCTGGCAAAGCGCTGTGGTCTTGGCTACAGGGCAGATCGTATATTAAAACTTGCTCAGGCTATCGTTGAAGGCAGGATTCAGTTAAAACAGCTTGAAGAAGTCTGCAATGAAGCCAGCTTAACCAGCTACAATAAGCTCACTGAGCAGCTGAATAAGATTGATGGATTTGGTCCATTTACTTGTGCCAATGTTCTTGTATGCATGGGATTTTACCATGTGATTCCATCTGATTCTGAAACTATCAGGCATTTAAAGCAGGTAAAGTTTTTGTTTCTTCCTCTGGCATTACACGAGTATCTAGTTTTCAAAATGTGTTTGGTATGTTTAACAGTACATTAGTGCAGGTCCATGCAAGAAAATCCACCGTTAAAACAATTCAGATGGATGTTGAACGAATCTACAGAAAGTATGCCCCGTATCAGTTCTTGGCATACTGGTATAATCTATGAAACTCTGTTCTTGTTTAATCTGTTCTCATAATTCTCTGATTGACCCAGTTGCATAGTTTCTCAACTAGTTCTTTTTGCTTGATCATGATCAGGTCAGAACTGTGGCACTTCTATGAGCAGAGATTCGGGAAGCTAAGCGAAATGCCTTATGCCGATTACAAACTTATAACAGCCAGTAATATGGTAACTAATAGGAGTCGTAAAGTTAAGAAGAGTAAGAAATGCTGACAGAGAGCGGCTTCATACAACAAGATTGATGAAATCAAATTGAAGGTTATTCTTGTTCTGGCTCACCTGCTAAGATTGTGTAATCTATTTGTCTTACTGACATTCATATCTCTAGATTTATCCTCCTTTGTAATGACTGTTACGGCTTATTAGTCTAGAAATTGTTTCCACCAGATATGTGGAACCTTGGGTGGTACAGACTAATGCAACATGGTTAGCATAATTATGTCTTTATGTTGTTGAGTTAATACATGAATTGAATGCAAGAAGAAGTGGAACCAAGAGTTGGTAGCTTAAGGAGGTTAGTCATCTCTCTAGAAATTTAAAGTGGCTTATCATTCTCCAACCAAAACTAAAAAGTTTTTTAGTCCCCTTCAAAATAGAATCTGGAGTTGTATTATATTGATTTTTACATTGTCATATTTCATAAATTAATTTTGAATAATGAAGTAACAAATCTAATAGGAATAATTTTCTTTGAAATCCTAGACAAGACTTTATTGCCAGACTAGAGTATACAGTAGTTGAAAGCAGAACATACCTTTGTAGTAAAAGCATCCACAATGGTTGCGCCAAAAAACAAGACCCATTTGTTGCCACATTATCAAAAATGGGTCTTGTTTTTAAAGAATGGGTCTTGCCATTTGGATCCACATAATTTGGGTCTCATTTTCCCACAATGGGACTAAATTGGAAATGTAAAAGTGGATCCACTTTTTTAACTTTTTTCCAAACAATCATTACTCTTCATTAAAATATTATATATATATATATATATATATATATATATATATTAATAAATAAATTATATCAATAATTATTTAACAAATTATGATTAATTTAAAATAAAAAAATTTATTAATTTAAAATTATCACAACCGAATTATATCAACAATAAAAATAAATATTTAAAACAAAATATTGTATACGATTAGACATAGCGCCAGTTTAGGTTTCGGTTTCGGTTCCCCGGTTCCAAACCTTCAAAACCGGTTTAGGTTCCGGTTTTGCAAATCCGGTTTTGGTTTCAATTTTGAAGGTTCGGTTCCGATTCTGTTCCAGTTCCGATTTCGACGGTTTAGCTCTGGCAGATCCGATGGTTCGGTATCGGTTTCGGTTCCGGTTCCGGTTCCGATCCGATTTATGACTATTTCGACTGTTCAGTTCCAGTTCTCGACCCAGTTCCAATTTCCGAGTCAATTTCTATTCTGGTTTTGAACCTTCAAAACCGGTTCCGGTTTTGAAGGTTTGGTTCCAGTTCCAAACCTTCAAAAAATTAATGTTTTCATTCAAATTATTTTAATTTCATTTAAATAAAATTTTATAATTGAAATTAAATTTATTTATATATTTTTTTCATTATATATATAATTATTGAAATTAATAATAATATATTTAAATTATAATAATTTAAATATATATATATATATATGGGGTGAATTCAAAAAGAGCCAAAAAATTTATAGATTTATTGTTTTTAGCCACAAGTTTATTTTTTATTGTTTTCGTCACTTTTTGCCACTTTTGGACATAAATACCCTTAAATTTGAAATTTTAAAAAAAAAAAAAAAAAAAAACTGACAGGGTGGAACCCACCCATCAGTAAAACAAATGTTAGGGTGGAACCACCCATCAGTAAAGGAAACGAGCAAAAGTAAAAAATTGAAGAGAGAGAAGGGAAGAGAGAGAGAGATCGCCGTCCGTCGCCGAGAGAGATCGCCGCCCGTCACTGCTGGTCGCTGTCGCTGCTGCTCGCAATCGCTGTCCTCGCCATCGTGTCGCAGTTCTTCGCCGTCGCTGCAGAGAGAGAACGGAAGAGAAACAGCTGTAGTTCACCGTCGCCGTCGCCTCCCCTTATCCTATCCTTATCCTGCTCTCAAGGTACGCTTTTGCATCTCTTCTTCTCTTTGTATGGGTTGAATGCAACTGTATAAGTTTTTCAAGTGTGGGTTTTTTAACTCATCTCTTTCAGATAATTATTAATAATTTTGCCTTTTTTATTTTTTTATTTTCATGACTTGGTCATGGGATTCCCTTTGAGAAATTGTTTAATTTGTCCCCAAAATCACTGTTGTATATTCTGAAAAATACTTTCTTTTGAGTGGCTCTTTTCTGTTTTACCTTAAAAACATTAAAGAAGAAGAGTTTTAAGATATACATGAGTTAATTAAGATATAATAGAATTTTAAAGATTAATTAAGATGTAATATTTGTGGTGGCAGGTTATCAAGGTCCTCCAGTTACGGCACCTCCTCAACATGGAGCAGCACCACACAGGAGACAATATGGTTTCTTTGATGGATGGTAATTATCTTTTTATTTTTAGTTGGGTATATTAATAGTATCTAATAATAAAGATAACATTTGAATTTCATGAATAATATGTGGTTGCAGCCTGGTTACTTTACATAGCTACTGCTTTGTTGATCAAATTTGTGGCGATACCAACTGCTTTGTTGATCAAATTTGTGGCGATCCCTACTGTTTTGGGTTGAATTCAATTATGTGTAGAGGAGGAGGTTTTTGAATATTTAAGTTGTGATTTGCCATTTGAATTGAAGTATTAATGTATATTTTTTTGAAGGAATATTTGGGTTTTGAGTTAAATTTTGTGAGTATGTTTTGGGTTGAATTCAATTATGTGTAGAGGAGGAGGTTTTTGAATATTTAAGTTGTGATTTGCCATTTGAATTGAAATATTAGATGACATGAAATGGAAATGTAGTGAATTTAATTGGAAAATAGCTGCATTGTAATCCTGAATTGGGATCAACCACTCTTCTTGCTGATTCACACAACTGAAATTCGTAAGTGATCTGAGTCTAGAAGGCACTTGAATTGAAAATTTGGTGAGTCTAACATGGGAGGATAATGCTATCACCTGTGTATGAAAATTCTAGAAACGGTTGTAGAAGAATCAAGGTTCATTTGCTTTATATATGTAAAAGATTTTGATGTTGCTATACTGATTTTGTTTCAAAATTTTGGCATACTTGCAAGCTAGCAAACAGATGGTTTATATGTTTGAATGTACACAAACGAAGTTAAATTGCTTAAAGCATACCTAGAGGGGGGGGGGGGGGGGGGGGGGGGGGGTGAATAGGTTTTTACACCTTTTTTCAAACCCTTGAACAAACATCCGTTTGTCCCTCAAGGTAGCCTTACACACAACACAATAAGCCAAGGTAGACATACATAGACAATACAATGACACAATCATAAGAGAAATATCTAAGTATATCAACAAGTCATGTGAGGTAAAATATCAAATAAACATAACAACAAAATAAGCTTGTATTTCATAAAATGTTCAATGTGTTACAAGAGTGAGCAAAATGTCACTAAACAAATATTACAATATACAAAAGAATCAAAGATACAAATTGATCTATAGAATGAATACACTAATCACACTATACAAAGACTTGGTTCACATTACATCACAAGTGAATATTATGAATCAAGACAATAAAATATACAATTAAAATATAAGAGAAGAGATAGAAAGAATTAACACAAGGGATTTTTTTAACGTGGTAAAACCTCCAAGGAGGAAACATCCACGGGTTGAACTACAACCATTGGGTACTATATTATTGGAAAGTAAACATAGAACATTCACAAAGTGACCAATCTTTAGCTCACCCAACCTAGTGAAGTCTAAGCCTACCCAACCCTATTGGAAAGTATGAAATCCCTCAATGATGCGGAACCACCATATATTGGATAACACACTCAACCAACATCGATGGAAGATTAGAAATTCCTCAAGAGTGCATACACATCCCGTGTACCCCGCTCTATCGGAGTCTATGTCTAACCATACGCCTAGGCCTACCAATATATTAGCCAACTCCCTATCCAAGGCACTCTTGCCTCTAGGGAGCCTCCCATGCATGACTATCCGAGTCCTCCCGACTCTAGCCATGACTCCTTGCTTACCTATCCGAGTCATCCCGACTCTAGGCAAGTCTTCTTGCTTGGCTATCCAAGTCACCCCGACTCTAGCCAAGACTTCTTGCCTTTTACAAGGACTTCCTAGTGTGATCATGTGAATGCAAATGATGCAAACATTCATTTCAACATAGAACATGTGATCAATACATTCTATGGCACAAATAGACCTAAACATGTGAAAACACAATTAATCAAGTCTAGATGCAAAAATACATGAATAGAAACCTAAGCATGTGAAACACCTAACACATACACTCAAAGTCTCATTCACACACATAACACTTGAATCACAAAATGTTCATTAAGTCCTAATTCAAGATGCTATCAATATACAATCAAAGGCTAGATATATGAGATTAAAATCAATCAATATACTAGACAAAAATATAGAGCAAGGTTTTGAGATTTACATCAATCAAAACCTATATTCTCTAAATCACAAACAAATACACAAATCCTTGATTTCTTCAATCAAAGGACCAAATCAAATCTCAAAGTCATTTTAACACAAAATTAATTCAATTAAGTATCAAACAACCTAAGATGCCATTCTAATCACAATACAACTCACAAACAAATGTAAAACCTAGAATCATAAAATCTAGTCAACATAAGTCCACAAATTGAGTTTCAATTGGAATGAAAATCAAGCTACCTTTTCAAATAGCTTTCATAAAACAATAACATAGATATAGAAGAAGAAACCCCAAGCATTTGGAAGGTCAAATAACAAGAAATCCCTAAGATGAGACCATTACCTCGGATTTTGAAGCTGGTTCGGAATTCAGTGATCAACCACTGGAAATCACGATCAAACAGCTACCAAACCACTTGGAGATGTTAGAGGACTCAAATATAAACACTCTCCAACTTGAATCACTCAAATCCGACTCCGGATGAGGAAGATATGGTGTTTCGAAAATCTGAAAATTCAGAGGAGAGGGCTGACGGGAAGACCAGAATTTTTCTTCTTGAGAATTCAAAATGAGAGAGAGAGGGAAGAAATAGGAGGAGAGAGAAGGAGATTTTCGACCAATCACGTGGTGCCACGTCACCCCCAAGCCGTGGGGGGCGCGTGGCCCACACGGGAGCAGAGGGTGCTCCAGGCCGTGGGGCCCACGGCCTCAACCACGGCCAGCCCATGTGGCCCACGGCCTGGGCTGTCCTCTCCGGCGCTCCCTCGGTTCGTCGGCCCGTATCTCGGGCGTCCGAACTCCGAATTCAAATCCATTTTCGGATTACGAACCGTGACTCTCTCACGCACGAAAACGACTATACAAATTTGAAAAACGATTGAGAAATCATCTCGGAAATCATCGATGAAGTCAACACAACGTAAGAGAACGTAAAGTGGCATAGTCAACACGTTTGGACTCGAAACCTTATGAATGAGTAACCGAAACGACCGGAACTCAATAAGGCATTGAATAAGAACATGTTCAAGTCCTAAACACAAAATATGGAAACATACAAACACAAATACACACACATATGCTAGTTTCCGGACATAGTCCTAGAAAATGCAAAACACAAAGTTTATTAACTAAATGTGAATGCATGAGCATATTTTGCCAAGTGTGTGAAAGTGAAATGTAAATGAAATAAAATCATGAAGGGACACACAAGAATGATATGTGTGAGTGTGTGCCTAGCCTTGTAAGAGATAAGAGGTCTTTGAATACCTTTGTAGACCGATAATGTCCGAAACTCTTAAAAGCCGGCAACTTGAACGAATAATGGTTGAGACGTCCTTCGTCTTCGAAATCCTTCATTTACTAACCACTAAACATTACAAGTAAAACACGTTTTGATATGGAATTAATGCCAACACTAATTATCAACCTAACAATCTCCCCCTTTGGCAAATTCCATGACAAAACCCCTAAACAAACACTAAAACAATTACAAAGAAAATTTGGTCACAATGAGTACAATGAGTTACACATATAGACACAAATTATAAATCAAGTCTTGAACTTCATCTTGGTCTTCTCTTGATATCACCTAAAAAAGAACTTGAAAGCACAAGAATATCCAAGAGACAACAAGTATGGCAATATCCAAGTATCCAATCATAGGCAAGAAAATAATAACATATAAGTTCAAATGGATCAAGTATGCTCCCCCTTAATACATATATCCATCAATATATTCTAAGCCAAGATTCAACAAAAATATTACATGCCATATAGTTCAAGCTAGATACCAAATATACAAAAATATAAAACAACTAACATAAGACTAAGTAAGCTAGATATCTCCCATGTGTTTCTCATATTTCTCCCCCTTTTTGACATGATATGAAGCCAAAGGGAAAGAGTAAGAAATTATACCTCATGAAGCTCTCTAGCCACTTGTGCCACCAAGGAAAGAAGAACGGTGTGCGGATCTCACATATTGCCTTGTTGGAGTTGATTTTCCTTCCAACTCTTTGATCCTCTCATCTTGAGCAACAAGCTTTGCACTAAGGTCTTCAATCTTCCTTTGTGACGCCTCAATCAACCTATGAGATTCTTCAACCTCTTTCCTCAATTTTAAAGCCCAACTAGGAAGAGCGGGTGAGTTAGGGACATGGTTAGAATCAAGAGAATCACCAAAAAGCCTAAGTACATCATTAGACTTTCCCTTGTCCTTGTATGACATGGTTGCCATACGTTTCTCACTCAACTTCTCTAAGGGAGGAAGCATAACATCACCATCAAGATTCCTCACACCTTTAGCTAAGCACAATTGAGTTATAAACCCCGGAAAAGCCAATTTCTTGTCCAAACGACTAGTACAAGCCGCACTTTGAATTTGCTCCACAAGCAATTCACCAAGGTTTATAGGTTGGTTAGTAACCAAGGCATACACAATCTTAATCTTGTCTCTATTAAGCTCCGAAGCATTAGTAGAAACAATAAGATTGGAGCATACAAATAAATGCCAAAATGCACTAATTTTTGTTAGCTCACCTTGCCTAATAAAAGCACGTTTCCCCCACACAAAATCATCATCATCACAAAGAGTCTTGCCCATTAAATCAAGGTTTTCCAAGACATCAACATCAAGGAAATCCGATTCAATGTCATCGGACAAGTTAAGAAATTCATTAACCTTCCTAGGGCAAACTCTAAAGACAACTTTCCTTATGCTAAGAGTAGCACTAGTCACAGTAGAACCGGATTTGTAAGCATTATAAAATTCTCTAACAATGGTCTCATTAGATACTCCTAACATGTTGACCCATGAAATCCAATTCCTACTCTTAAGCACATCATAGACATATGATCCAATACAAGAGTCCAAGTCAATACCCCTTTCTTGAATTATCTTTTTACACCCAAAAATTCCCAATTCATCAACTTTGTTACCTTTGGAAATTTTGGAAGACATGGTAGGTTTGGACTTGGCAATGGGAGATGAAGAAGTGTTTCCACCAACCTTCTTTGCTTTACCCATGATCTTGCAACACAAAACAAACTAAAAACAAAGTGAGAGGAAACAAAGAAACAAATAAGAAACCAATAAACATATACAAAGGCAAAACACTATATTTAATAAATCACCATGCAAGTAAGAATTTATCATAGCATCTTCATGATTTATCAAAGATAAGAATAATGCCAACAATTAACAACCTTGAAGAACATGTGAACATGTCATAAAAGAGAACAAGAATTTAGCATTTTATGCTCCCCCTTGACAAGTGCCTCATCTAAAATCAAGATAGACAAATGTTCACAAAAATCACCACACAATCACATCACAAGCAATTTTTATTAGATTTGCAAATAAGCTTCACATATCTAAGAGAGTTACATCAAGATTTTCAATCACTCTCATATGTCATCAAAAATTGCTAAAGTATCACAAATACTAATTAAGCAAAAGTGAGTGTGTGAAGATTTTGCTTCAAGTATATAAAAAGAAGTAGTTTGATAATCAAGCATGCATACAATTTCAACATCTATTCATCTTAGGCCTTTCCATAAAAAGGTCAAACCGGTTATCATCCGAAATTTTGCTTATAAAGAGAATAGATTTCAACATGTGAGCGTGTGTGTGCATGTGGCTCGTCAACCCATTTCTATTTGTCAACCCAAGCTCATTTGATTATTCAACTATACTCCAAAAGCCTTTTATTATTATTTTTTTATATTTTTTTTTTATTAAGGCTTGAATCAAAGATTTTTTTTTTTTTTTTTTTTTTTTTTTATGATTCAATTCAACACTTCTTTGATTTTTTTTTTTTTTTTCTAACATAAACATATACACCTCATGGCGGCTTTCACTCATCACAATGACGTAGCCCTTTTCAACATTGGGTGGCTTCACAACCAAGGTGTGTAGCCTTTTCCATGAGGGTGCTCGTTGAGTTCTATGTTGTCGAAGCAAATGGATACCAACCATTGGTCATTTTTAAATGTACTAGTCCTTAGGACTTCAAGGTGTATCCAAAGCGAACATCAATCAAGCTCAACATACTTAACAAAACATACAAGAGAAGCAAAGTGCATTTTTGAAACCAATTAAAAGGCTTAAAAGCACATGATCTAGAAGCAAGTAAAGAGACTTACTTAAGATCTCTACTTCTCAAGAGAGTAGCTATCAAAGAATATGAAGCTCACATTATTCAAAAATTAGCCACTCAACAATCATACAAATAACAACACGCTTCATGAAATAAGATCAATGTGAACACTTATCACCAAAAGATCTTAAACTAGCAAATGTCAAAGCGTACCATATAAACACTATATTAGTTCTCAATTATGACATGCTTCATGAATGTGATACAAACAATGAGTTGATAGATGAAAAATCAAGTAAGCAAGCAATATGATATAGAGATACCTTCGCAAGCTATTTTCACCAAATACAAAGCCTTCACCCTTTTTATGAGTCCTCTTGGCTTGTGAGTCCTCATGACTACAAGTTATAGGTGTGTCGATTCCAAGAGACTAAAGGCAATGTAATCCAACTCAATCAAACAAACAAAAAAAAATGACTTTCTCTAAAAGCCATAAAAATTAGCTGCGTTCCGGCGCACCTGTTTTGGACACCTAATTGATATCCCTAATTGACACCTAATTGGTTGGATGTTTTTGTTTTTGAAGTTTGTAAGGTTGAAAATCTCATGTACTTTATGAAGTTTGAACTGCCACATTTATTAATGTTGACAATGTCATTTTTGTAAGTTTATATCAATTTCATGATAGTGGTTAACAGGAACTCAGAATGAGCAACATTAGTTTCTTGAAGCAATGTAGTGCAGGAAATTTCTTAAAGCAACATTATTTTTTTTGTATTTGCTCAATGTAGTGTAGGAAATTTCTTGAAGCAATGCACCAAAATTTGTGTGAAATTGAAATAAACAAATAAACCATTTTAAACGGGGAAAGATATGAGAAGACCCCTCATTTTACATGGAAGGAAATTTTGAAACTTAATTTGATCACCATTTTTTTAAAATGAAAAGATGGATAGACATAGATTCATAATACATTGACATGTAATTTCAAAATACACTGGCATGTAACTTTATAATACATTGGCATGTAAGTTGTTAACAGCCCTGACATGTAAAAATACTGGAATTAGGTCTGAGAAATACATGAATTCAATACTGTTATGTAACTTCAAAATGTCTCCAATACGAAATATAGTTTTTCACCAATACATTTAATAATAAAAACATCATTGGTAATAACTAAGTTGTACCACTAACTTCCGGTATTAATTGGAATCCACATTCGTCATCTTTACATCCAATCTCATAACGTGTCTTAACCAAGGCATCATAAGTCAAACCTCTAAGAACATGAACCCACTTTGTCAAACCACCCTCGTAAGAATTGCCCACCCAACTTCCACCGTGATAGATGACCAATCTCTTCGTATCCATATTCTTGCATGTCAAGTATTTCACTATAAATCAAAATTACAAAATCACATGTAAGTTAGAAATAAACTGGCATGTAACATGAAAATAAATTGGCATGTAACTTGAAATAAACTGGCATGTAAGTTAGAAACAAACTGGCATGTAACATGAAAACAAACTGGCATGTAACTTTAAAACAAACTGGCATGTAATATTAAAACAAACTGGCATGTAACTTCGGTACAAAAAATAAAAAAAATTTGGGTTTCACTAAAAATCGAATCCACTATCTTAATCTTCATATCAAACAACATATAATTGTAAAAAAACAATAGGAGATTCATTTCACTATGAATCAAAATTACAAAATCACATGTAATTTAGAAATAAACTGGCATGTAACTTTAAAAAAAAAAAAATGGCATTTAACATTAAAATAAATAGGCATGTAACATTAAACCAAGCTAGCATGTAACTTTGGTCTAGAGAATAAAAATATCTGGGTTTCACAAAAAATCGAATCCACTATCTTAATCTTGATATCAAACAACATAAAATTATGAATCAAAATTATAAAATCACAAGTAAGTTAGAAATAAACTGGCATGTAATTTTAAAACAAACTGACATGTAACATTAAACCAAACTGGCATGTAACTTCGTTCCAGAAAATAAAAAATTTCGGGTTCCACAAAAAATCGAATCCACTATCTTAATCTTCATATCAAACAACATATAATTGTAAATAAAACAACTGGGAAGAGGATACATACATTCTAGAAGGTTGTTCGGCTCCAAATCTACTTCAAGAGAGACAAGATAGCACAAAATGATATCGACGAAATGGGTTTCAGTTTCGGTGGAAGAACCGAAATGGTGTGGAAGAGACGAAATGGAGGTTGAGGAAATGGAGGAGACGAACTGTAGGTCGCAGATCTCGTTTTTAGAGAGAGAGAGAGAGAGAGAGAGAGAGAGAGAGAGAGAGAAGAGAAGAGAAGGGAAGGGAAGGGAAGAGAGAGAGAGAGAGAGAGAGAGAGAGCATATCAGATTTTTAAACATAAAATCTGATACAGCAAACATAAAAGGCATACATCAGGTGAAATTTTTGGGAGGGAAATTTGGAGGGAAATTTTGGTCCAAGTAAAACAAAGATGAGGGCAGTTTTGGCAATTCAAGGCTAAAGCTGATGAAAACAATAAAAAATAAATTTTTGGCTGAAAACAATCACTCCATAAATTTTTTGGTTGTTTCTTGCAATTTCCTCTATATATATATATATATATTAAAATTATTTATATTTTGTCATTATATATATAATTATTGAAATTAATAATAATATATTTAAATTTAAATAATTGAAATATATATATTAAATTTATTTATATTTTTTCATTAACAATAAAAATAAATATTTAAAACAAAATATTGTCTATGATTAGACATGGCGTCGGTTCCGGTTCGGTTCTTGTTCCGTTTCAAAAGTGGTGGTTCTGGAACCGGAACCTCCCTCGGAGAGATTTCGGTTCCGATTCTAGTTCCAGACCGGTTTTGATTTCGAACCTTCAAAACCGGTTTTGGTTCCGGTTTTGAAGGTCCGGTTTTGTTGTATGTGTAATTTCACCAAGCAGACACGTCATCAAAGAAGTTAATAAATGCGGAGGAAAACGTTGTCACGTCACCTGTTAACCAGGTCAAAAGGGAAACGTGGACCAGTCAATGCACCAATAAGTCTTAGGTCAATAAGAGTCATAGGCGTATTCGCCAGATCTGGGTACATACTCGCCAGGGATAAAAATGTGGTCGCCAAAAAACAATACCCAGGAGTGAAGGCATTGGCCACATCAGCTTACTGGGCATAAACCGACTCAACAAATGCACAGGAATAACACCCGCACTCCAGAAGACCCCTTACGACGAGAAATCATAAAAGGAGAAGGTTAAAAGAATGTCAGGCTCTAAGAGAAGGGAAGAGAAGACGAATTCAACCCGAAGGGGTCGGAATAGGAAGTAAATCCTAATCCGTTACGACGTGGGATTCCTAACACAAATCAAAGAGGAAATCCTACCACCAACACGGCTAGAACTAAGAGAAAACCCTAGTTATTATGTATAAATAGAACCACCTATCCCACAAGGAAGGGGTTTGAAAACCTAGAGAGAGAAAAGCAATTATTCGAGAGACTTGAGTGTGTAATCAGACGACAAATCATAGTATTATCTTTCTGCCCTCTGGGGCGCCGTGGTTTTTTCCCATTCAAGGGTTTTTCCATGTAAAATCTGTCTCTTGCACGCATTGTTTTCTTTCTTATTTACAATTCACTTTGATATAATTGTTGGTCACGTGATAATCCAAATTTCATCGTCAACAGGTTTCGATTCCGGTTTTGAAGGTTTGGTTCCGATTCCAAACCTTCAAAAATTAATGTTTTCATTCAAATTATTTCAATTTCATTGAAATAAAATTTTATAATTGAAATTAATTTTTTTTTTCATTATATATATAATTATTGAAATTAATAATAATATATTTAAATTATAATAATTTAAATATAATTTATTTATATTTTTTCATTATATATATAATTATTGAAATTAATAATTATATATTTTAATTTAAATAATTGAAATATATATATTAAATTTATTTATATTTTTTCATTATGTATATAATTATTAAAATTAATAATTATATATTTTAATTTAAATTTTATATATATATATAAGCCCAACCCAATGATTGGGAGGTGTTGGGAACCCAACCCAATCATTGGGCAAGACCCAAATTGAGTTCCAAATTTGAAACCCAATTTGGGTCTAGTTGGGTGGAGCCCACTTTTGGGTCTCTTTATTTAGACCCACTCTCTCACCATTGTGGAACAATTGGATGGGTTTCAAAATGGGTCTTGTACAAATGGGTCTCATACAAATGGGTCTCTTTTTTAGAGACCATTGTGGATGCTCTAAGGGATGGAAATTTCCATCAAGTGACAGCGCCTTTCCGCTTTGGAAATCAACATAGTCATCAATAATTATACAATTAGACAAGCTCCTATCCGCTTTCCTTGACCAACATTTAATTACACAATCAGTAGCCAATTTTGTTGACTTTGGGGAGATTAAAATGCATGGCTTCCAATGTCAAATGATAAAATATAGTCACTGGTTAGCATTCCCTTTATAGGATACCCATTCAATCTTTGTCCTAATTGTGTAACTAAACAAGTTCGATATTTCTCATGGAAACTAATTGCTTTCTCAGTGTTCTCATACTCTGCTTCTTACTCCATTGTTCCATTTCTTGGTCATTAACCGACATTACCATAGATGAAGATACTATTCTTACCCTGAAAACCCGTATAGCTTATGATCCTAATAATGTCTTGGCCACTAATTGGTCCAGGAATACCTTCGTTTGTAATTGGATTGGCATCACATGTGGTGTTCGTCACCACAGAGTCGTAGCTTTGAATATTTCTCACCTTGGTTTCACAGGGACTGTCCCTTCTCAACTAGGAAATCTTTCTTTCCTTGCATTCCTAGACATCAGCAACAACAGCTTTTATGGCTCTCTTCCGTATGAGTTAGCTCGTTTACATAGATTGAAATACGTTAATTTCAATCATAACCAACTTTCAGGTACTGTACCCTCCTCCATCTTCAACATATCTTCGTTGCAAGAGCTTAGACTCAAACACAATCAGCTCTTATCAATGGTTAATGTATCTAGTTGTGGACCTAATTTGATGTTACTTGATTTGTCTGGGATTCTGACAGCTACAACATTTGACCATGTCATCTAATAATTTTATCGGAGGCATACCAAGAGAAATCGGCAACTTGACTGAGATGAGAATTCTATTAATTGAAGACACTAAACTCCAAGGTATGTTGATTGGTATTAATTAAACTATATATATATATATCTTCACGGCAACAACTTAACAGGTAGATAGGTTATGTGTATCAGATACATTATCTTTACAATAATTTAAGCTACATTAATGTACAAAATCTTTGTTTTTTATGTGAATTTGCAGGTGAGATACCTCATGAAATTGGTAATCTTCATAATCTAGAGGTGTTGATGCTTGCAGACAACTACCTAGTTGGTATCATTCCAGCCCCAATCTTCAACATTTCAAGGTTGAACATGCTTGCGATTGGTAACAACACACTCTCGGGAAGTCTTCCATCAAGCAATGTTCTTGGGCTTCCAAACCTTGAGTTGCTTGAGCTTACATTTAATAACTTCAGTGGGACATTTCCCAGCTTCATCACAAATTCTTCCAAGCTCAAGTATCTAGAGATGGGAGTTAACTCATTTTCTGGACTCATTCCCATCACAATAGGCAACAGTTTAACAAATCTTGAGTGGCTCGGCTTAGCTTTTAATTACTTCACATCTTCTACTCCAGATTTGAGCTTTTTAACTTCCTTGTCAAATTCCAAGAATTTAAGAGCAGTGGTATTATCAGCGAATCCACTAAATGGTTTCCTTCCAGGTTCTATAGGAAATCTTTCTGTTTCTTTAGATTCAATTTACATTAAAAGTTGCAACATTAGTGGCAGCATTCCCAAAGAAATTGGCAACCTGAAAAACTTGATGATGTTAGAGTTGAGCAGAAATGAATTGGCAGGATTGATTCCAAGTACCCTAAAAAACTTGCAAAATCTTCAAGGTTTGTCTCTGTTGGTGGAATGGCAATTGTTGAGGTCACTTGTGGTGCACCTCTGTAAGAAATTTGAACACTCAAACGAAGGAGAAGCTTTAAAGCTTTATTTCACTCTAAATATTTCTTACACCACTCCACTTGATTACAATCACAATCTGAGTCCCTTATATAGGGAAATGAGATGAGAAACAAACAAAGAAAATAAATGCAGAAGCAACAAATTCAAATTGGTTCGCAGTTGGAAGATGGGAGATGGCAGTTGGGGAGTTGACAGAGGAGATCGGTGGCAGCAAGGAGTCAACAATGGTGGCTTCTGGAATTTCGGTGGAAAGCTGCTGGAGGCTGGCTGACTAGAGGCAAGTTCACATTTCAACATCCCCCCTTAAACTTGACTCTCCGTGTTTTGTCATACCAAGCATTGTTTTTAATCTTGAAAACACATCATGTTTGAGTGGCTTGGTGAAAATATCAGCAGCTTGATCATATGTCCTGCAAGAGACTAATTCCACCTCTTTATTCTTCACATGCTCTCTGATGAAATGATACCGCGTATCAATATGTTTGCTTCTTTCATGGAATACTGGATTCTTTGCAAGTGCAATCGCTGACCGATTGTCGATGTAAATCTCCGTGGGATTAACTTGTGGGAATCCCAAGTACTGCAACACATTTCTGATCCAGATACCATGACAAACAGCTGAGCAGGCAGCAACGTACTCAGCTTCACATGATGACAGTGTCACAATGGCTTGCTTCTTGGATGACCATGTGAACGCTGTATCTCCCATAAAAAACGTAAAACCTGTCGTGCTTTTACGTTCATCCATATCTCTTCCCCAATCACTATCTGAATAGCCAATCAACCTGCAATCTTCACATTTGGTATATAAAATACCATCATTAATAGTACCTTTTATGTAACGGAGTATCCTCTTTGCTGCATTCAGGTGAGATTGGTCAGGAGTCTCCATGTATCTGCTGACTAGTCCAACTCCGTAGAGTATATCTGGCCTGGTACACGTCAAGTATCTCAGGCTTCCAACCAAGCTCTTGAAATAGGTTGGATCAACATCTCCCCTTTCATTCTTTCTTAACTCTAATCCTGTTTCCACTGGAGTTGTGACAGGATTGCATTTTTCCATACCAAATCTTTTCAGAATTTCTTTTGCATAGATACTCTGAGAGATAAAGATACCTTTTTCGCTTTGCACAACTTCAATACCGAGAAAATGAGCCATTAGACCAATGTCAGTCATCTCAAATTCTTTCACCATTCTTCTCTTGAAATCTTCGAACATGGCTGGATTGTTGCCGGTGAAGATCAAGTCATCAACATACAGGCATGCATATAACAGGCTTCCATCAGTTTCCTTCTTCATATACAGTGCATGCTCATACGGACATTTCTCAAATCCGTTCTCTTGGAAGTAATCATCAATCCTCATGTTCCATGCACGAGGTGCTTGCTTCAAACCATATAAGGCTTTCTTCAGTCTGCATACTTTATCTTCTCTGCCTTTCTTCACATATCCAGGTGGCTGTTCCACATAGATTTCTTCTTCAAGAAAGCCATTCAGAAATGCTGACTTTACATCGAGTTGGTAAATTTTCCAACTTTTCTGAGCTGCCAATGAAATTAGCAATCTGATGGTCTCTAGTCTGGCAACCGGGGCAAAGACTTCTCCATAGTCAACTCCTTCCTTCTGTTTATAGCCTTTTGCTACAAGTCTTGCCTTGTACCTCTGGACTTCTCCTTTCGCATTTCTCTTGGTCTTGTAGACCCATTTTACTCCGATAGCTTTTCGGCCTTTTGGGAGATTAGTCAACTCCCATGTCTTGTTCTTTTCAATGGATCGAATCTCATCATCCATTGCACTTCTCCATTTTTCTTCTTGGTTAGCCTCTTCAAAGCTAACTGGATCACTTGTCATCAGCAGACAATATAGAGTAATATCTTGTTCTGTATTTTCATACAGATCTTCTAAGCTACGTGTTCCTCTAGGCATCATATCTGAGAAATCACGTTCAATTGGTAATGGAGCATCATACCTTTGTGGTGAAGAGGAACCACGTTGAGGAGTCTGCTGATCTCTGGGTATTTGTGGCTCTGTAGCCACTTCTCTTGTCTCTTCTTCAGATATCAACTCTGCACTTCTGGAAACTTTGGTCTGATCCCAATTCCAGGATTCATTTTCTTCAAAAATGACATCTCTGCTGAAGATCACTTTCTTGGTGATGGGGTTGTATAGCCGGTAACCCATAGTTCTGTCACCGTATCCAACCAGGATACACTTCTCTCCTTTATCTTCAAGCTTGGTTCTTCTTGCTTCTGGGACCTTGATGTAGGCAATGGAACCAAAAACTCTAAGGTGGCTCACACTTGGTTTGTGACTGCTCCATGCTTCTTGCGGTGTCTTTGTATCAAGACTCTTCGTAGGACATCTGTTTAGTAGATATACCGCACACAATACTGCTTCAGCCCAGAAACTTTTTGGCATGTTTTTATCCTTTAACATGCTTCTGACCATGTTAAGGATTGTCCGATTCTTCCTTTCAGCTACACCGTTTAACTGAGGAGTATAAGCTGGTGTGAACTGATGTCTGATTCCTTGTTGCTTAAGGAATTCCTGGAAAGCACCTGCAGTGTATTCTCCACCTTGATCTGATCTCAATGTTTTGATGTAGTAGCCACTTTGCTTCTCCACAAGCGTTTTGAACTCTTTGAAGTAACCAAATACTTCAGACTTCCTTTTGAGGAAATAGACCCAAGTCTTCCTGCTGTAGTCGTCAATGAAGGTGAGGAAGTACTGATTCTGTCCATTTGATACCGGCGTCAATGGACCACACACATCTGTGTGAACGAGCTCAAGTGGTATGGTTGCTTTCCAATTTGCCTCCTTTCCAAAGCTATTTCTGTGCTGTTTACTAAGAACACAGCTTTCACACATCTCATTTGGGTGATGGATGTTTGGCAATCCTTTCACCATCTTCTTACTTCCCAGTTGCTTTAAACTTTCAAAATTGAGATGCCCATACCTGAGATGCCATAACCAGTCTTTGTCATTGATGATGGCTGTCAAACACCTTGGCGTATCATGATGGATTGCGAGAGGAAACATCCTGTTCTTCGTCATCTGGACTCGAGTAATCAGCTTCCCTCGTGCATCTGTAATGGTCAGTTGCATGTTTTGAAGGCTAATTTGATAGCCTTTCTCCAGGAGTTGCCCGAGACTTAGGATGTTTGTCTTCATGTCTGGAACATAATAAACATTGGAGATAAAAGCATGATCTCCATTCTTCTGCTTAATCATGACATCTCCTCTTCCTTGGACAGAGATTTTAGAGAGGTCGCCAAATGAAATTTCTCCTTGAACTTTCTCATCAAGTTCGGTGAACAAGTCTTTCCTGCCGGTCATATGATTGCTAGCTCCAGAATCAAGAAACCAAACATCTTGATTTTGATAGGTTGAGTTGTGTGCCATCAACATCAACGATTCTCCTTCAACTTGCTCTTTCTCTGCAAAATTAGAATTTTCATTTACTTCATTTAGCTTACCTCTGCACTCGTTGCTATAGTGGCCATATTTGTGGCAGTTATAGCATTGAACATTTCTCTTGTCAATGTTCGGACGACTGTTGTACCCGCCTCTTCTTCCTTGTCCTCTTCCTCTTGAGACATAATTCTGCTGTCCACGTCCTCCCCTATTTGTATCTCTTCCTCCTCTGCCTCTACCTCTGGTTTCTGCATTTCCAGAGCCTCTTCCACGGGATCCTCTACCTCGTTCTCTTCCTTGTTGTGAAGTCCCCCCTTGCTCGTATCTTTTTTCATTGAGTGAGAGCTTTGACTGAAGAGCTTGCTCTAACACTCTGTCATCACTTCTTCTACTGACTTTCTGCTCATGGGCTTGCAATGAACCCACTAGTTCTTCAACTGACATCGTCTCCAGATCTTTTGTTTCTTCCAGCGCCACAACTATGAAGTCAAATTTTGGATCTAATGATCGTAAAATTTTCTCTGAAATTCTCATATCTACGAGAGTTTCTCCATTTCTTCTTAGCTGATTTGCAACGATCATAACTCGTGTATAGAATTCAGAAATGGATTCATTAGATTTCATTCGTAAAGATTCAAACTCACCTCGTAAAGTTTGAAGACGGATCCTTTTCACTTTGTCAGCACCTTTGTAGGTCTTCTGAAGGGTGTCCCAGACTTCTTTTGATGACTTAGCCGATGCTATGATCTCGAACGTGGCTTCGTCTAGTCCTTGATAGATTATGGACTTTGCTTTACAATCCCTCTTTCGATCTGCTTTGAGAGTTGTTGTCTGAGCTTCTGTCAAGGTTCCTTCAGCTTCTTTGGATGCGGGTTCTGTGTATCCATCTTCCACAATGTCCATCACATCTTGAGAGCCTAGTAGAGCTCTCATTTGTATGCACCAATTGTCATAGTTGTCTTTGGTGAGCTTCGGGATGATAACTTGCGCGTTTCCGTTGGCCATCGAGACTTGAAGTGCTTAGAACACTGATCTGGAGTCTGAATTTGCAAAAATGGACTGGACGGTTGCGTTCGGAATGGTCCAAAACCTTGGAAACCAGTCTGAGTTTGTCGAAAAAACGAGTTCGGAAACGTCCGAAACGGGCGGTCAAACTTTTTGGCAAAAGTCAACAGAGATAACGGAATATTCCTTTTCTGACGGAATATTCCAGCCGTTATAACGGCGTTAGTGACGTCAGCAGCAGCGAACCGGGTTGGCGGTTATCCGGGTCGGATCTGGGCACGGGTCGGATCTCCGGGTCGGACCGGACGACTGGGTCGGACTTCGGTTCGGATCTCGGGTCGGACTTCGGGTCGGACGTCGGGTCGGATCCTGCAATTCGGGCGAGGAAGACGACTGGCGCGTGGTGGCGACGCGCCGGTGGACCGGCTGCGCGTGGGAGGCGCGTGGAGTCACTCTCCAACTTCAGGAGGCGCGTGCGGCCTCTCTGTGGCTCCGATTTGGGTGAAATTTTCACCGGTGCACTCCTTTCGACGAGTAGAACACTCTGGTGTACTCAAAATTCTATTTTGAGCACTTTGATTTCTGGGCAAATTTGGTTTTGCCCTCTGTTCTTCGAATTTCTGGCTCTCCTGGGCTCTGATACCACTGTTGGTGGAATGGCAATTGTTGAGGTCACTTGTGGTGCACCTCTGTAAGAAATTTGAACACTCAAACGAAGGAGAAGCTTTAAAGCTTTATTTCACTCTAAATATTTCTTACACCACTCCACTTGATTACAATCACAATCTGAGTCCCTTATATAGGGAAATGAGATGAGAAACAAACAAAGAAAATAAATGCAGAAGCAACAAATTCAAATTGGTTCGCAGTTGGAAGATGGGAGATGGCAGTTGGGGAGTTGACAGAGGAGATCGGTGGCAGCAAGGAGTCAACAATGGTGGCTTCTGGAATTTCGGTGGAAAGCTGCTGGAGGCTGGCTGACTAGAGGCAAGTTCACATTTCAACAGTCTCTTGAATATAACAAACTAGAAGGTTTTATAATAGATGATCTTTGTCACTTGGATAATCTGGTTGAGTTGTACATGGAAAGTAATATGCTTTCTGGAGTTATACCTGCATGCTTAGGTTATCTAGCAACTCTAAGACTACTTTTGTTGGGCTCCAATCGGTTAACTTCTGTTATCCCCTCGTCCCTTTGGAAACTCAAGGACATCTTGCACTTGAACTTGTCATCAAATTCTCTTACTGGAACTCTTCCATTAGATTTTGGTAATATGAAGGTTGTGATAGATGTAGATTTGTCCAAGAATCATTTAACAGGTGAGATCCCAGCCACAATTGGAGGCCTACAAGATCTACAGATTCTTTCTCTAAGATATAATAGCTTTCAAGGTTCAATTCCTGAATCATTTGGGGGCTTAATAAGCTAGAAGTTTTTGGATTTGTCGAACAATAATCTCTCCGGAGTTATTCCGAGTGCTTTGGAGGCTCTCAAATACCTCAACTATCTAAACTTATCTTTCAACCAGTTAGAAGGAAGAATTCCTACCCAAGGACCCTTTGCAAATTTCTCTGGTCATTCATTCATGATGAACCATGCACTTTGTGGTTTTCCCAAACAGCAAGTTCCTCCGTGCAAACGTAGAACTCATCCAAAATCAAGGATCAATCTTGTCCTAGCCATTTCTTTGCCACTAACTTTTATTGTCTTCGTGACATTGGTCATTGTGTTGAGTGTATGTCGAAAGAAGAGAAGCATACAACCACCTAATAATAGTGATATTGATGTTTCTAGTCGAGCAATATGGAGAAGAATTTCCCATCAAGAACTAGTTCGAGCAACAAATGGATTTAGTGAAAGTAACTTACTGGGCAAAGGGAGTTTTGGTTCAGTTTTCAAAGGAAGACTTCTAAATGGGATGGAGATTGCAGTAAAGGTGTTCAACATACAATTTGAAAGATCACTTGAGAGCTTTGAAGTTGAATGTGAAGTAATGAGTGGTATTCGTCATCGAAACCTTGTGAAAATTATCAGCTGTTGTACAACTGAGGATTTTAAATCGTTGGTACTAGAGTACATGCCTAATGGGAGCCTAGAAAAGTGCTTATATTCTAACGAGTACTTTTTGGATATATTACAGAGGTTGAATATAATGATAGATGTTGCATCAGCTTTGGAGTATCTTCACTTTGATTATTCAATCCCTGTAGTTCATTGTGACGTCAAGCCTAGTAACGTGTTGCTAGACCAAAGTATGGTTGCGCACTTGAGTGATTTTGGAAGTGCAAAACTTTTAGGTGAAGAATGAAGAATCTATGACACAAACACAAACCCTTGCAACAATTGGTTATATGGCACCAGGTAAATGTTCCAAATTTTATTTTTATGTTACATATTTTCTTTATTATTGATATTTACATTTATGATAATATTGAAACTGATCAAGTCATTCACAGAGTATGGAAGAGAAGGAAAGGTATCCCGGAAAGGTGATGTTTATAGCTACGGTATTATGCTGATGGAAACGTTTACAAAGAAGAAACCAACGGATGATATTTTTAATGGGGAGATGAGCTTGCGGAGGTGGGTTGGTGAGTCGTTAAATCGTTCGATCATGGAAGTTGTTGATCACGATTTACTACTAGGGGAGGATGTACATTTTCCGGCAAGGGAGCAATGTCTACTGTCTATCTTAAGTTTAGCCATGGATTGTACCATAGATTTACCTGAAAATAGGATCAACATAAAAAATGTTGTAACTAGATTGACAAAAATTAGAGCTACATTTTTGGCTACTCGAGGAGAATGATGTATGCAATTGGCGATCAAAACAAGCCATAGTTAAAACTTCATCTAGTTTTCACTTTCTGCTGCATATGATATAATATATTATTGACTAAATTTCACAGGTTTATGAAAATGAAAATCATCATGTGCAATTGTTTGTATGTTTTAAAACGCAAACGAACAACTCCTCATTGTAAAGTATTCTAGTGTTTCATGATGTGGAGTTGACAACAGAAGACTTGCTTAGTGGAGTTTCGCATGGATAATTTGGAATTCAGATGTTCCACACATCGACATGTTCCATGCCACTTTCCTTGGCCATCATTTCCAAGTGGCCCCATGTAAAATGTTACAATTCTTTTTTATTTTTTATTTTTTTATTTTTAGTTTCTTCATTGTAAATATTTATATTTATAATATTAACACAGATAAATAGAGTATGCAAGAGAAGGAAAGATATTGTTAGATAAGGTGATGATTAATAGTTTTGGTATTAGGTACGTTAATAAAGAAGAATGGGTGGTACTGACACTTGCTTTTCTTCAAGGAAATAATGGTGGGTTTGAGATTTCAAGATGAGAACCAGAAGAACTGGGCATGGGTGTTTCAAGCTTAGATGAAACGATTTTACTACTTTATTTTTATTTATTGGTTTCTAAAAGTTGTGTGAAGTTTGAACATCGTATTTGTACTCTATGTTCGATTTAATTGGACTCAATTCTTTTCATTTTGAGAATCAATTAGAAGTTGTATAATTGTTCCGCGATTTGAATTGAACGAAACAAATATAATTAACCGAACATATAGTCATTGTTTGTGTGTGCTAGATCGATAATGGTTTCGTTTGTTGAAAATGTGTTTGTAGATTGGAGTAGTTTTGAAAGACAGTAGACAGTGGAGTAGCTTTGAAAGTTGTCATTTTCAAAACCCTTGGAGGTTAAGCTGCTTGGCAGCTTGCAGAGAATCAGTGTGAATGTAACTGGAGGCGGGTATGGACATAAGTCAAAGTGTTACTATAAAAACAGTAATTTGACCGTTAATATAAAAACAGTAAAAGACGTTTGTTGTTGTCTAACGACCCTATATATATATATATATCACTATCAGTACTGCTCACTTCTCACTTCTCACTGCAAGAAACTCTTTGGGGCCGTTTCGTACGGGGTAATCAAAATAATGTGATTCTTGAGAATGTGAAATCTAGGAATGTGATTACTAGGAAAGTTGTACACATGTGTTTGGTTGTGTATGGGAATATTATGTTTGATTCCTTGGAATGTTAGATAATTGTGTTTGGTTCGTATGTGAATGTTTTTGTCTTTATATATAAAAATATATTAAAATTAATTTTAAAATAAAAAAAATTATAAATAAATAAATAACATCAGTACATCACACTCATCGTCATCTTCATTGCTGTCTAACAAAACCAGATCAAGAAAACACTTGGGCCTCTTGCCAATGTGGTTGGACCCTCCCTTGGGAGCCTCCACCACCACGGTTCAACGCCCGGTGTGTGCATGTGTATATATATATATATATATATAGTGGTTCTCTCATAAGGGATCCCTTATTTTAATTTCGGTAAGGACCTTCATAAAATTGAGTCGATTTATATGAATTTTGATCTGAATTTTTTTGTGGATGATGAGTTTAATGAAATCTACCTATCGATAAAATTTAAGAATTTTTCAAGCACTACAACTATTTATCATGATTTTGTTAAATATGAAGGCATCGAAAAATGGACGAAATATAGGAAAATTCAAGAAAAATAGTTGCAGTGTTTGAAAAATTCTCAAATTTTATTCATAGGTAGATTTCATTGAAGATATCATTCACAAAAAAATTCAGATCAAAATTCATAGAAATGGATGTGATTTCATCAAAGTCTTTACCGAAATTAAAATAAGGGATCCCTTATGAGAGAACCACTATATATATATATATATATATATATATATATATATATATATATTATTTGTCCCCCTTGGCCATTAATCCCAAGGGTGGGTGTTGTCCCATCTATTGTGCGTGCTCTCTCCCCGCTTGTGGGAGCTGTAGTCCGGGCTGCGCTAGTAGAGCCTAATCTCGCCAGTCTCGGCAGTTGTTGTATATTCAAAAAACCAAATCAAGAAAAGAAAAAAGAAAAAAATGGATCGATCGTCTTCTTCTTCATCTTCTCATTGTTGTCATCTTCATCTTCTTCTTCTCGTCGTCGTCGTCTTCATCTTCTTCGAAGCTTGTCGTCGTCATCATCGAGAAGCTTGTCGTCGAAGCTCTTCGTCGCCGAGAAGCTTGTCATCGTTGCCGGTGTCGTCATCATCGAGCAAACCCAGATTGTTTGATTCAATTTTAAAATTGATCGATTTAGGTTTGGGTTTGGGTTTGGGTTTTTAAAAAATTGATTCAATTGGACAAGATTGGGATTTGGGGATGAATTGAAGGGTTTGTGTGATTGAAAATTGAAGAAGAAGAAGAAGAGGTGGTGTGATTGAAAATTGAAAATTGAAGAAGAAGAGGTGTGATCTGCGTGAGAACAAAGAAGAAGAACATTAAAAAAAAAAAAAAAAAAAAAAAAAAAAATTAATGAGATGGGACCCACGGTGGGAATCAGATGCTCGGGAATCAGAAACCCACCTGTTGGGGTGGGAATCAGATTACATCCTTGGAGAGTAATGTGATTCCCATGGGATTCACGTTCCTAGAAATCTGAAATTGCAAAACTTGTAACAAATGTGGGAATCCTCTCAGATTCTCATTCCCATACCAAGATGCCGGTATACCAAACGGCCCCTTTGTGTTTCCCTCTATCAATTTTACCGTCATATGCCTTCAACAAATAATATTAGTAAGTAATTTCATCATTACCTTGGTCCTTGGTGAATCCTACAGCAGTATTTTTCCAATATCTTCTCGCATAGGTACCCGGGTTTTTGCCATCCCTACCCCTACAGGGAATTTTTCTCATTGACATTCTTTGGATTGTCAGATCCTTCTTCCTTAGAACAAGGGATGGTTCAGGTGATCGTACAGCTAAGCCTATTAACTTCCTAACATCCGCAACACAAATAAGTCAAGATTCAAAGGTTTTATATATTTCTTGTTTCAAATTAACCATCTCGATCTACATAGCCAAAAGAACATAAATCAAATTGATAATTAGTGTAGGATAAACCGGGACGTACGTTGCTTGACTACAAGTCATGTTAATCCCATCATACAACTAACTAAAGTCACGATGGATTTGTTTAGGATAAACCAGGGCATTGTTTGACTACAAGTTTGTACAGGGTAAACCAGCACATTGATTGACTAGTTAACAATTTTTAATATTGTTATTTTTACATTTTTTTTTTTTTGAAGTTACCATATAAAGCTATTATGACACTAAGCCTATATTTTTCTTTTTGATATATTATAGGCTTCTAATTCTCTCATTCACTTTTTACATCTTTTTTCTTCTTCGAAATTTATTTGTTTTAGTTGATTTATTTTCTATTTGTAAATATGTAGATGTGTGTGTGGACTGTGGAGGAGGCGTGCCTCCTTTTTATACAAAACACTGTAGTGTATTTGAATACAAATTTCACACTAACCACACTTAAATTTACATCATATCACGACAATTTCATTATTCCTATTGAATTCAAACCAAATTGAAACCTGTTGAAAACCGAATCTTCAATTCCCCATCACAAACAATTTCATTGTTTCATTAATAGTCATTCTCCCCTTATTGTTTACTCAATTTTCTATTATCCACTATCGTTAAAAAATTAACTAAAATGCCATCTGCCATTAAATAATTTGTTAGAGACTTTAAATGAATTTTCCTATTGGCACACCCACTGCTGAACTATTTACATCCCACTTTTAAATTGTTTAGTGTTTTTTTCCTTTATCAAATTACTTAAATAGACATACAATTTTTACTAAAAAACAATTTTGTACAAAGTAAAATTAATAAAACCCCACTTTCCTTATTTCAAAACCCTAATGACATAGATTATTTCAAATCGCTGAATGTTTACTATTTTTGTTTATATTTTCTTTCAGATCTCAATCTCATGTTTTCTATGTTTAGTATTTATTGATTTTATTATTTCATATGTTTGTTTTTGTTGTACGTAATATTTACTGAAAGGACACGTCACTTAAATAGACAAGGAGCGTGGGACCAGTCATGCCATATAAGCAATAGTCAAAAGATCAGTCAAATAGCGCGTTGGCAAACAACTCGTCACAAACAGAACCCTTATGGAATATCAGACGAGACTAGCCTTGCCAAGTAAAAACTTCACTTGATCGGCTCTACTTGACTAAAAAAGGGAAAAATCCATATTAGGGTTTCCTCCATGCACAAAGCAACTCAACCGGAATAGGTAATTGTCAATCAACTAGTATAAAACCACCAGAAGGAGTCCAACAAGGAGACGGGAAGATTTTCTTTGAAACATTAGGAATCCTAAACAGATTCAAAATCAACCGCATTAAATACATGATGACACTAAATAGGAAAAGAGTCCTAAATCCAACTCTGTAATCTTCTAGTGGTACGCCACGGTTTAAACTCTAGAAGAACCATATAAATACACCTGTAAAAGGCATTGTAGGGGGTGGAAAAAGCATCTTACGTGAGAGAGAGAGAGAGAGAGAGAGTAGAGTGTGTAACATCAATTTATGAAATAGTGGATTTGCTTCTCAGTCGCTAAGTGACGACCCGTGAATGTTTCTCCAATCACTGGAGTTTTACCACATAATCTATTCTCTTTTACTTTCTTGCTTTCATTATGTTTAAGTTTCAGGTTTCATTAACCAAGACCATTGACCGGTTGACTTCCAAGAAATCACTGTCAACAGTTTTGTTTTTTCTTTTCAAATTCTAGATCCATGTTTGTTATTTTTTTTTTCTCTCTATTTATTTTCTTTCAGATCTTTCAGGCATTCTATGATTTGTATCAATTCTTTTGTAGATTTTATCATGGATCTTCCAAAGTTAGTTTAACATTATTTACCAAAAAAAAAAAAAAAACAATGAAATCGCACTAAGAATCACAACCTAGAAAACCTAATCTCCGATGAAATGAAACCACACCAAAACCCTAACTCGATCGCTCAAAAAAATAATCAGACGATCAATATCACACTCATAATCTACCACCAACAATCCAATCGACTGCAAAAAAAAAAAAAAAAATCGCATCTAATAAGGATGGTTTCACCATGAAATAAGAAGAAAAAAGAAGTCTTGTGAATGGATGTGAGAAAACTGTATATAAGATTAAAGATGAAGTGTATTTTTATTTTCATTTTTTAAAAAAAGATATGAGGTGTATTAAGTTTGAAAAATATGTAAAAGGGTAATCCTGGAAATAAATCAAAAAAATTAATGAAACCATTTAATTTTATATAATTAAATCAAATTTTAAAAAATGGGGCATAAATAGTTGAGTAGTGAGGGTGTTAATAACACCACTCTTGTAAATAGGTAAGAGTAAAGATGTAAATTGACTAAGAATAATACTAAACATCCCATCTAAAATCCCACAATTTTCATCCCAATACATATGGCATGTGAGGTGTCAAATTGTGAGTGGATACACATTAATGATGCTTTATTTCACTTATCACATGTATCCACTCACCATTTGACATTTTAAGTGTCATATGTGTTGGGATGAAAAAAGTGGAATTTTAGGCTCCCAAAAACATGACATGTGTCTATACAGGGGTAAAATTGTCTAAAAAGTTAAAAGAGTTTGGACAAATTTACACTCTTCATTGACACGTGTCATGTTTTTGAGAGGGGGTAATGCTCACCCTTCTTGAAGGGGGGTGAGCAAAAGTGAACTCGATTTTAGGTAGGATCTGTAGTATTACTGCATTACTGACTAAAATAACATCTTGTTTTTTAACTGCATTATTTTTATTTCTTAATGGTGTTAAGGTTCCTGAGTCAAGAGATACAGTACCTGTTTAGTTAAAGAGATTTCTTTTAAAATGAATAACTGACCGGGTGAGTTTATAAAAGTCTAATTAAGGCTTTTGCATGCTTGAGGATATGAAATTATGTTCTCTTGATCTCTTCCTGCATCAAATATTAGTGTTGAAAGGAAATTATGAAATTGATGATTAATTGTACTCAAGAAACTTCAGCTTGGTTTTAGATTATATATAATTAGGTTTCGATTTTGCTAAGCATAAGTACAGAAATTACTTTAGTACTCAACAGATTTGTGTGCATAGTTACAAGCTTAAGCATTAGTTGGTTTCATTCTCATTCAACTACTAATTACACTACAAGAAAATATGGTTTTCTTGATAGTTATTTGTTGACAGTTTTTAACTGTCATAAATCCTTGACAATTTTTATATTTGTTGACAATTTTTAACTGTCAATGATTTATGACAGTTAAAAACTATCAACAAATAACTAACATTATATATATATATATATATATATTATTAATATAATACATATAATAATATTATATATATATATATGTAATAATATATAATATATATATATATATATAATAGTATAATATAATATAATATAATATATATATATATATATTATATAATAATATAATATCGTTTTATATATTATAATAATATAATATATATGATAATATAATATATAGTACATATATATATATATAATATAATATATATTACATATATATAATATATATTAATAATATATTATTTTTGGAAAGGAGCTGAGAGTATTTTTGTAATGGAGTTGGGGCATATGGGGTATTTATGGAATATAAATTTTAGTTTGGAATGGAATGGAATGACTTTTTATTGGTTTTTGAATGGAATGCCCATTCCACCAAAATGGTGGAATCCCCATTCCAATGGAATCAACATTCCATTACATTTTAACAAACCAAACGAATGGAATGGTTTTCTTTCTATTCCATCCAACCAAACATGGCCTATAGGAGACTCGTGACATCAGTTGTAATAAGCATGATTTGGAATAGAACTCTCACTACATGGGAGATATTTCTCAGCAACATGCATCTTGCAATTTATATGAGTAATTGGATTATTAACCGTGTCTATTAGTATGAAACAAGAGAGTGCAAAATAAATAAACAATTTTTTAAAATTATTTTTTTGAATTTTTTAAAAGTAAATTTATTAAATTTAAAATTTTACTTATTTAATATCGGTTTGCCCAAAAACCGATATCTTACTATAAAATAAATCTATATCGGGATTTTGTTTGGTGTTGAAAATAGGAAGTAAAAGTTTTAAAAAATTATTAAAGATAATGAAAATGGATGTGTATGGTGTTCAACTTTCCAAGTCATGTGTGTTGAAGAAGACCCATGCATAGATACATCCTAGATGATCTTAGATGATGATTAGATGATGTTTGATGCACATGGAAATGAGTTTAGAGAATTAAAGAAGCAATCTTGATGTTTTTTCTCTCAAATATCTCTCTTTCTCTTTTAGGGTTCTTGATGTTCAAAGAGCTAAATGAAAGAGAGTGACATAATGCTGTATTTATAGAGAGCAATAAAAGGCTTGGTGAAAAGACAAGTTTGCCCTTGAAATGCACCAATCGGTGGTTTCATTCGACGAATTCTTTTGCTAGCATTTGAGTGAGATCAAATGTGTTATGATGAGTCTAAAATCATCAAAGTGTAGTGTTTTTGGGTAAAAGAATATAGTGCACTAGGTGCATTGAATAGGATCATAGTGAAATACTTTATCTAGAACCGTCAGTGGATAAAAGTTTTCATTTTGAGGAAAATCGGAGAGTCTATCTTAATCCTGAGATAAATGATGGACTTATGTTTACAAGTGTTATCATTTGAGCTATCAATGAGTACGATTATATAGCATAGTCTATCATCGATAGTTTGATGGTATTCATTTGTTAATCGATAGATGACTTCATTTATAGATATGGACATCGTGGCTCCATTTATTAAATGTAAGTAAAATATTATCATATGGATATTTTGAGGTATTGGATATTAAATCTTAACGTTAAATTTTCGATAGTGTCTATTGAAACATGGCTTCTGGACAAGTCAGAATATCCAAGTTCAAAATGTGGTCATATGAGTAAATATGGTAACTAGGAGAGCTATAGGTGGTCTATGAGCTCTTGACGATTACTGATATTTTTCACGAAGATACACTATCTCAAATAAGGTTGTCTAGGGTATGAATAAGAAACATTTACTTATTCTATCTTTATTTTAAGAGTTCAATTTTAGTTCTTTAGTAGAATGAGCTAAAATTAATAGATCGAACCTACGTGAATCATTTGTTGATTGTGATTGGGTTATGTCTATTGAAGCTTAAATTTAGATAGCCCACCAAGATCCCCAATCCACACGAACTTGCATGGATCACTTGATATATTCTACCGGACTAATTTATGAGTCCATCTAGAATTGTACATGGAGAGGTGCGGTCATATGTTATCAAGACTTGCGGTAACTCTTTAAATACCTAGAATGGGCGGCCAAGGATGTAGGAATCCTTGGGCGGTCCTAAAGGGGTGCAATAAGCATTCCATTAACACATTAAGAATATAATTTGCACATTTTAATTAAATGGGCTGTTAAATTATATTAATGTATTGATTTAAGACATGTGGGCTTGTTCTTTTAGTAAGAATGTGTATAGTTCACATGTGGACTTTTTATTAAAGTCCAATGGATTTAATAAAATTATATATATATATATTGCACATGTATATACATGGGCGGCAAGGCTAAGAATATTAGCCTATTATATTGTTTTATTTTATTGTTTAATTAAATGGAAGTTAATTAATTAATTAATCATTTAATTAAAAGTCAAAATCTTTTTATAACTAGGAGAAGGTCTCTTAGTGTCATACTATTGTTGGTAGTATGATAAGCATCAAACACTTTATTTGATAAGTAGATAAATAAAAAGAATTTATTTATCTAGTCAAATTATGAAGTTTTTGATAAGTCACAATTTAATTTATAATCAATAGTTTATTATTGGATAAAACACTTAAGAGTTGGATTAGGGTTGAACTCTAAAGGTTGATAGGAGTTTGGTGAAATATGATTCTTGCTAGGGTGAGAATTTCGGCCACCTATATATTCCTATCATTAGAATTCGGCCAACCCTAATTTTTCAAGAGAGAATTTTTTTCTTTCTTTTGTTTTTTAAATAAATAAAATAAAAATTCCAACTCAAGAAAAAGTGTGAGAATTCGGCCAAGAGGAAAAGTAAGAAGGAGCATTTTTGTTTTCGATAGTTGATCGAACCAAAATTGATATGATTTTGATCCTCATTTTCTTCTTTTTATGCTTGATTCTCGGGTAATATCCTGTGATTTAATAGTGTGAATTAAGTGTTTTCAGTTATTTAGAGAGTTTAGGGGCACTGAAGTAATTTTGGAGAAATAGGGGCAAAAGTGTAAATTCGGAAGAAGATTTGGAGTTTATCAAAAATTCAGTAGAGTTTAGGGGAACTGTCCGTAAATTGCCACACAAATCAGGCAAGCGCGCCACGTAGGACATGTGAAAGTCGTGAAACGGTGCGTTTCAGTCACATCAGGCTTGGGCTCAGCCTGGCCCAAACGCAAGCCCATAACACACGTTGACCAACAAAACACACCCAAGTACGTTTCTAAGCACTCCATATGAGACAAAAGTGAAGCAGCCTGCGTGTACCCTAGTCCAATGCTGAATGCACCCCAAGTCATCTTCAACCTTCTTCTTCCTCACGCATGCAACAGCCATGGCAGCTCTTAAACCCTATCTCGTCGTCGGAAACCGACCTATCTCCGACCGGTTTCCGACCCAAAAGAACTGCCATGATGACGCTAGCCTGGTCGTCAACCTTTCCGGCTCACCAAACCACCGAATCTTCAAGCCACGATCTCCTCCTTCATTCGCCGATGTCGCCCCTTTGTCGCCATGAAACTCACTGCGACAATGCCCTACAATTGTCACCATTTAGCATTTCGATGTCGCCATGGCGACAGGGAGTTGTTTCTACACCCAATTGAGTCGCCAATTGCGTGGCCTAAGCGTCGCCATGAACCAAAACCGCGACCTTTTTCAATTTTTCGGCTAGCAGCCTTCCTAAAAAATTTCTAAATAAAGAAAAAATATATATTAAAACAAATAAGGTTAATAAGTAATTAAAATTTAATTTGATCATTTCCTTACCTTGGGGAATCCTACTGCATTATTTTTATTTCTAAATGGTGTAAAGAGATACAGTAGCTGTTTAGAAGTCTAATTAATGCTTTTGAATGCTTGAGGATATGAAATTATATATGTTCTCTTCCTGCATATCAAATATTAGTATTGAAAGGAAATTATGAAATTGAAGATTAATTCTACTCAAGAAACTTGATCTTGGTTTTGGATTAATATATATAATTAGGTTTGGATTTTGCTAAGCTTAAGTATAGAAATTACTTTAGTACTCAACAGATTTGTGTGCACATTAGTTGCTTTCATTCTCATTCAACTACTAATTAGCTGCTGACTTCAATTATTCAACACAAATTTGGAAGTCTAATGGCTAATGAGTAATGACCTTGAGGCTTGAGCTGCTACTAAATGCACTTCTGTCCCAATTGAGTTCTAATCAAGCCAGTGGTAAGATTACTAAATTATGTACTTCGTTTCTGTAGTTATATTAGCCCAACATGATATTTCTGGAAGCCCAAATCAGTAACCCAAACATTAGCATAACAACCAGCAGCCCATTTGATCCTTAACTGAAATCAGTTATTCTTCTCCCTTGGCAAAACGGTGACGTTTTGATTCGTATTAGATGGACTCTGCTGGATTGATAAGGCCACGTGATTGAATCCTATGTGGCATGATCTTATTGTTAACAGGAAGGTGTTAAAAGGTTCTTGTATAGGTACAAGATCCTAATAGTTTCAGTTTGACATTGCTACCGGTAATGTCACAAAAGGGAAGATTGACACTAACGAATTGAGGTGATTTTCTCAGACCCTTAAAAGTGCCAATTTGCAGGACTATTTCTTTTCTTTTTTTTAAATTTTTTTTATTATTTTTTTATTTTTGGGTTTTAAAGAGATTTGATTCATTTCTAAAGTATTTTGTCTTTTTGGTTATTGATCGAATTTGTCTCAAGCATTGTTTACTGTAATTTGAATCTAATGTTTGTTTTCTAGATTCTAGAAGTTTACTATCTTGAGAAAGAAAAAAGATTCTAGAAGCTTACTCAAATATTTGTCTGAACTTTTAAAGAAGTTGCTTTCTCTGAATCTTAAAAACGTACTGTGGGGATTTTATCTGTAATATTAGATGATCTGCCTGCTTCTAAGCTTGTTCTGTTGATCTTCTTTCTGTCATTTTTATTTTAGTAAATAGTTTTCTATAAATCAGTCTTAATCTCAACTTCAACCTTACCTTGATGAACTGATTATGTAAATGCATTCAGATTAAAATCTTTATTTATAATTTTTTTTTATCTCTTAAAAAAAAGCATTTCGTAATGGAGAACTTGAGAGTATATATATTCTTCAGAAGGATGTCCTTTCCTTGCTATCCTACTGTTTTTTCTAGAACCCTGTGCACACTAAAGATTGTTTGCACTGATATAAAGTCTACTTTGAAGATTTTAAGGTACTGCTTTGTTTCGGTGCTTAATCGAAAAGGTTATTTTTTACTCATATCAAGCTTGACAAGGGATTTTAAGGTACTCCATTGTATTGTACCAATTTTTACTTAATTTATTTATGATGAACTAAATAATCTTATATTCAAATGAAATAAAAGTAAGAAACATAATATTAAAAAATAAATAATAACAAAAAAAACAACATAAATAATGAAAAATTATATTAGTTATTTTTTTAAATGAAAATAAATTTTATAAAAATAAATTTTGTTTTGTATTTATAATGAATTCATTTTAAAATTATACAAAAATAATTGATTAATAAATAATACTAGACATATTTTTTGAATTTTTTATTCTTCTAATTATTGATTTGAAATAAATTATAACAATAAAATAAAGAAAACCATAAAGTATAAATAAAATGAATTTGAAAGCATATTGATTTCTTTTTACATGTATGCTCTCTCACTAACTCTATATTTATTTGTCTCTCTCGACTGTCTACGGCTCTCATCCAAATTATACATCCTAGCCATCTTTCAATTTAAATTTATTATGTACTTGGACCATTGTTCTAGTAAGCGCTAGACGCTAGTCGGATAGAGGCCCAGTGCCTAGACCGATTAGTCGGTGATTAATCGACCAATGAATTTAGACCTATTTTTTTTATTTTTCTGCGTAAAAATCCAATCACCTTTATTTATTTACTTATTTTTTTGTTTTTAATTTCATTTTTGGCCGATTAATCGGCGATTTGATCGATTAATTGGTGATTAATCGCCGACTAATCGACGATTTGGCCGATTAATCGGTTACCGACTAATAAGGCAGATTTTGGCCATTTCGCCAAATTGGTTACCATGAGGGAAATTATCCCAAAAAATTTATCTTATTTAAAAAATTATTGAATAGGTTTGGACTTGGGCGGCTAGTAGTGGCGAAGCAGAATTTGAAATTTAATTTAATCAAGTCTTGTAAAGCTAGCTAGTAAAATTTTCATTCTGTAGGGAGTAATTATAAAAAATTTAACCAAAATATAAGATTAAAATGAAATTTTCCAAGAGGCTGGAGGGGTCGTTGCCCCTCCAGGCCCCTTCATAACTAGACTTGACCTAACATTTTAAGTAGTCATTCGAACTAGCTCCTCCATCCACCATAATAAAGGTGTTAGTGTATCAACTGTTATCCCAAAAAACAAAAAAATTATAACTAGATTCAACATAATGTAAAATAAATAAATAAATAAGCTTCAACAACGCAGAAGTGGTGACTTCAAAACCCATACTCTTCCAAAATTTATGTAGAAAATTTACAACTTTAACAACGTAGAAGTGGTGATAACCTGTAATGGCAATAACTCAATTACTCTTACTGAAAAACATTTCTCATTAATTGCCCAAATTATCACACTTACCGTCATCATCCAAACCTACATCTTTAGCCTCCTCAGAAACTGGTAACTTCAAAACCCAGAAACCCAGATTTGTAATTTTAAAACCCATAAACCAATGAACTCAAAAATCCAAATTTGACAAAATAATAAAAAAGATTAAATTGCTCTCATCCATATGATTTGATCAATGATGGAGGATCCCCATCAGATTTGGCATTTGCATTTTTTTTTTGTTTAATTTATTAATTTTAAGAATTGTAAATAATTAATAAGGGGCATTTTAGACATTTCATACTAAAAAGCTGGTAAACAGTTAATATAAACGGAAGTCAATTGTTTCAACAATTATTAATAAAAGTTCAATATGTGAACTAATATGTGAGTGTGTTTTGTTTCACCTGCCAACAGTGGCCAGTGGGCACAAGCAATGTTCTAGTAAGCGCTAGGCGCTAGTCGGGTGGAGACCCAGCGCCTAGCGCCTAGGGGGGATTAATCAGTTGGAGAATTTAGACCTATTTTTTTATTTTCCTATATAAAAATCCAATCACAAACAAATTCCAGTTATAAATCCAAACAAAATTCTTTCCAAGTATTTATAAAGTTGGTCAATTAGGGGTATAACTGTAATTATTAAAAGGAAGATTGAAGCTATTGTGATTTTATAAGAGAGCAGGGGGCGTTTTGTAATTTTCCACATAAATCAAAGCTCACCATATTTAAGTGAAACGCTGCGTTTCAATTAAATGGACGAGGCCCAAATGTTAGCCCAACTGAATCAAGTGTGGCCTGTGTACACCCCAGCCCGCTGCTAAACGCACCCCACCTTCCTCAACTTCATCTTCAACCTCTCGCCCTCCTCCATTGCCGATCAAACCCTAGCTAGTCCAGTCATCAGAAACGGCGATCCCGCGCCTTATTCCAGTTGACTTCCGGTGCAGAAGAACGGCGGAGTCAACGGCTTTGACCCGCCTATCCCGATTACGTGGCCACGTAGCCGATTAAGCGCCCACCGCCCAAATGGTCCAATTTCACCTTTTCGGTGCGTTTTTCGGTCACCTAACTGCATTGGACCGATTAATCGGTCTAGGCGGCCGCAAACTAGAACACTGGGCACAAGAAGTAATCCTATATCTTACAACATATCTAATGTGGTTTTGTCCAAAATTTTGAGCCATTTTCATACTGTAGATTCAATTTTTTTTTCTCTTCTCCATTTTTATGCAGATCCCTGAACATAATATAGTGGGTTTCATTGTTGGCACTGATTATGAACTTCGTGATAGTTGACCCCTTGTGAGTCACGTACAAACGCAGATTTTTCAAGATTATCTCCTATTTGCTCTCAGGAGTGATTATGTTATTTTCTTTTTATTTGATTAGGAAGTAGAAACGCAGATTTTTATTGACAACCTATGCAAAACAGGAATAGTTGAAGGTTTAAAGTATACATGTTGGGATCGTAGCATTACATCAAAGGTATATGTGTGTGGCTTATTGGAAGTTTTGTCAAGTAGATGTTTTTGAATATTAAATCAACCTTTAATGAAGGTCAAAATTGATCTTCATTGGAGGTCGATGAAGAAGAAGATGAAAACAAAAAAATGGAAAATTTAGGGGCCATTTGGTAACGTTTTCATTTTTCAGTTTTTGTTTTCTTGTAATCTGAAGTTTTTGAAAAACTGATTTTTGGATTTTTTGAATTCGAAAACGCGTTTGGTAGCAATGGTTGAAAATGATATTCGGAGAATCAAAACATAAAAAACGTGTTTAGTATAATATTTTTAAAATCATTTTTAAAAGATTAATATTATAAATAATGAAAAAGTGATATCAAAATAATTAAACATTAAAACTAAAAAAAATTAAAATTAAATAATAAATAAATTTAATTTTCATCATCAAACCTATCGAAATCATTATCATCTTTTTGATATAGATCCATGAAGATCCAAAAGATGGATATGGTTTGAGTAAATTTTATTGCTAAAAAAAAGTTTTCAAGAATACTGAAAACAACAGATTGTTGTTCTCAGAGTTCTCAATTTTTTGTTCATTAAAATTGAAAACTGTTCTCAATGTTTTATAAAACAGTTTTTTGAAATCATCCTACCAAACGGGTTTTTCCTGTTTTTGTGACTCAGAAAACAAAAAACAGTTTCTAAAAACGTTAACAAACGTGCCCTTAATTTTTTTTTCGAGACTTTTTTCGAGGCAAAAATAAAGTCTTAGAAAATTTCATTTTTACCCAAAAAGTCTCTGAAATGCTTGAAAAGTCTCGAAAATGACCTCCATTTTTTTTTCTAATTTTTTTTCATCTTCTTCTTAATCGACCTCCATTGGAGGCTAATTTCAACCCCCTTTGGAGGCCGATTTCGACCTCCATTGATGGAGGATTTTGAGAAAAAAAAAATCTAAAATGGTGAAGAAGGTTAATGTGGGGGACATTTTTATCCGTTCACCATAATATGTGCCATTTAAACTAAGTAATTAAAATGATGATAGTCTTAAAATGCAACCTAAAAAAGGTACTGTATAATTTTTGAACCCGTCCAAAAAGGTAGCCACACCCAATTTCTTAAATATTTATTAAGGATTTTTTTTTTCCTTTTTCTTTTTAGAAGTCAAGAATTTTACTTTTGTTATTTTGTGACTAAATTAGTGCACCCTTTAAAAATTACGGAGCATTTTTATTAGATTAACAAATGAGAACAAGAAAATAATAATTCGTTCCAATCACATGAAATAATTTCGGGTTAATATTAAAAACCTTCCCTCACCTTTGAACTATTATTGAATATATAGTTACCAATATTTTTATTTTAGAAACCTCCCCTATGGACTGACACCGTTAGCATTCCATTTGTATTGACTGAGTTTGACCGTTAAAACGTTTAAAATGTCTTATTTAAACTTCAATTGTATGAATTGACCATTATACCCTCATACTTTTACCAAATAAATTAATAAAATGATACAAAAGACGGTAATGTTAACTTGCAAAGGAGAAATTATTTTGTGGGTAATATTATCCTTAAAAATAACAAAATTACAAATGAACCAAAAGCATTGAAAATAAACCAGAATATGTATTTATTTATCTTTTTTTATATAAATCCAAACAAATACTCATTTTCAATGCTTTTGATTCATTTATAATTTTGTTATTTTTAAGGATCAAATTATCCACAATAAATTCTCCTTTGCAAGTTAATATTCCCTTCTTTTGTATCATTTTATTAATTTATTTGGTAAAAGTACGATGGTATAATAGTCAATTCATACAACTGAAGCTTAAATAGAGACATTTTAGACTTTTTAATAGTCAAACTTAGTCAACACAAACGGAATACTAACGGTGTTAGTTCATAGGGGAGGTTTTTAAAATAAAAACATTTGTAACTATACATCCAATAATAGTTCAAAGGTGAGGGGTGGTTTTTAATATTAACCCAATAATTTAATCCAATCTAATGAGGCCTAATTATTTTTATCTATTATTATCATAATACAAATCCACTTAAGGCACTTTCATAGCAATATATGATTTAAATTACCATAGAGTTAATTATCATCCAACTACATGAATCCATGAAGATGCAATTGTGAAAAATTCACCACCATTCATTCGGAATCCTCCATCTCCTCGCCACACCAGTTTGTCTAGCAACAAGGTGCACTTCACCTCGATCACCAAGTGACTTACCTGTAGAATTGAATCTATGTATGAATATTAATTAAAATAAAAATAAAAATACCTTGTGCTCTGCCTCTGCTGCGTGTGATATACTGATGCGTGATAAAATGTGAATGGAAAGATTCACAGTACACACACTCTTCAAGAGTCTAAGGAGAAACAAAAACTTGCAGCAAGCAATAAGCATAGTAAGTGCGTGTTTAGCTAGCAGCTCTCTACTCATCCCATTCATCAGCTCTCTACTCATCCCTTTCATCGGTCTTGTACGATACAAGAGTATCACTATCAACCTTGTGTATCTGCACAAACCCAAAATACACAAATTCAACATCATAAGCAATTAAACCTTTTCAGTTTTCATGGAATCAGAATGACTCTTCCTGACTTACCTTGGTATCGAACGAATGAAGTTTCATCATTTGTGGATTAACAATCAGTTTAGGGTCACTCTCAATCCAAGTAAATGGGACTGCAATATTTGAACACATCAAAAACACCTAAGTACACAAACAAAACACAGAAATTCGATCAAAAGGCTATCATTACATAGAACAACAACTTCTGCAAAAAGACAACAGGATTGAGAAGCTTACAGGAATCTGGCTCAAGGCAAGGCAAATAAGTAATGCTTGAGGCAATCTGTCTCATAATTGCTTGAATCTCTCTCATTATTTCTTTGTCACTCTTCTCCCTTGAGACACTGAAATGGTATCACATACAAAAACAAAGAAATAAGATTCTCATGTAAGCATACAAAACAGGAGAATAAGTAGTTGAAATCAGAGAATTAATCAATCAAACTTACCCCTTTCGACAACCTCACTGTCTGTCTCAATGCTAAAGTTCCATTATCTCTCTAGAACTTCACCGGTGGCCTTGCTCATTATTACCAATACAACCATCTACAGCTTCCCGGATTCCAGCCATTCTTCACAAATCACAAGAATGTGAGATCAAAAATATTTAGTCATCAGAATACTAAAGTATAACGCATCAATCACATATTTCTAGACCTAAAATTTGTCAAGAACAATCCAAGAACTTATGTCCTTTGTCTTTCAAATGACTTAGTATTTTGACAAAACCTAAAAATGCAACAGATTACCAAGAACTAATACGTTTTCAATTCTATCAAATCCAGAACATAATCGATTAATATCAAAAACATTTCCTAAGCAAGAAATGAACCTGTGAGTTGAGCTGTAAGATTGGCAATAAAGGATTTAACCCCCTCATCTTGAGTGAGCAACATAGGGAGCCCATATTTCTTCACCTTTGCAAAACTTTCTTCTGGATGGATACCTGCACGGCACCACCAAACAAGATTGATATACTTTATAAGCTAATTCCGAATCGCATAGCCATGGCTTCGTGGAATTCAAAAACCCAAATCAAATCCAAAAAGTTAGGGTTCATCTTTTCTGAGAAGGAGTACGACTAAGAAGGAGAAAGATGGGTGAAAATTATAAAAGGATACAATTGACCAATTTTAATTTGCTATTTATAGTTACAAGGGTAATCCGGTAATATCAAAAATTCATTAAACCCAAATGAGCTTTGCGTGTTTTTCAGGAAGCTCTTCTACCAAAAGCCATGTGGGCTTGGCTTCTCAAAAAAGAGCTTCCAAACATCAAAAGCTCTTATTACAGATCATCCAAACAGCCTTAGAAGTTGCTTTTGAGCTCCAACAGAGCTTTTTAGCTCTCTAACAGCTTAGCCAAACAAGGCTAATATAAGTTTAACTTATCAAGGTCCAGTCCGGTGATATTTGATCCCGAAATAGGAATAAAATACTTGCGGGCCAAGTCTGAAAAGCAGTGAGTCGACCCAGTCGGGTTTAAACAAAATTTGTATTTTTTTTATTTTTTTTTAAATACAACCACTGCTAGGACCCGATAGATTAATCAGACTCTACAAAAACGAATACTGCTCCCACTATTAGGGAGAGGTTACATATGGACTACAACTCTCACAATCTGAAAGAGGGCTGCTCTCACAAATCGGGAGAAAACTCCCCACACATACTTATAAAATACCTATAGTGGGACTCGAACCTCTGACCACTAGGTGTGGAAGTAAGGTGCACAACCATCTCTACTAAGAGGTGATGTGCAAAATTTATATTATATTTTATGAATCGAATATAAATATATTATTTTACAATATTAATAATAAATTTAATTATAAAACAGCATAATACAATTAAATATAATTTTGTACCAAACATATATAATAATAACACAATACAGTCCACTGTGCTCGGATATACTGAACCTAATTCAATCCAATCCTAAACAATACGGTCCACTCCGGTGCAGTACTGTACATATCATGAGTTATATATACAAAGGACCATGGGTCTGTACAGGATATGAGTTTGCGATAACCGGATAACTCTACTACTGTTTTGTTATGTGCCTATCAAGAATAAATGATGGGATTTAATTGTTTCATGTTTATCAACTTAGTTGTGTAAAGCAAGTAATGGAATTTTATCAAAATTTAATCAATCAAATTGTTAGTTTATTCTAACTTTGGATGTCCGGGTTTCCTCGAACTCAACCAGTTCTAAACTTGATTGCTCTTATTCACAATAGGTAAGCATAAGAATTATTCTGTTAAACGAGACCTAAAATCCGACTATCGTTCAATTACTCGATCCGTTACTGCTGCACGTAACATATTGGTATTAGAGCCAGATATGGATAAATAAATAGAGGTGGGCGTTTTCGGGTTGGGTTAGGTTGGGTTGAAACTTTTTTAACCCAATCCAACCCAACGTAAATTTTAACCCAACCCAATATTTTTCGGGTTGGATTGATCGGGTTGGGCTTTTTAAGCTGAATAGAAAAAATATATTTAAATTCAAATTCAAATTTTGTTATATCAAAATTCAAATTTATAATAATTTTTCATGAGTTTAGATTTCTTAAAAGAAAAGCATCAAAATCAAATCACATATAATACAAATTGTATAAATATTTATTGCATAATTATAAAATAAAAATATAACAATTTATCCAACTTGGAAAGTCTCTATCTAAACCCCCGATCCATTTTACAATTATAATTACTTCGTTGAATATCTCATGATTGGATAATCTATTAGTTATTTCAACAAACATAATAGTTTGAGTTTATATACAATTATTAAACTTTTTTCTACCAAATTCTTAATCAAATCCTAAGAAAAAAAAAAAAAGTATTTTAAAGTATAATCAAGGATGTGCCAATTAATACAAAAGATGAAGACAATATAATTGCATATTTTTAATAAATGTATTATATATTTATGATATAAAAATATTTAAAATTATGTATTTATATTTCTCATTTACAATATTATAAATGGTGTATATATTTTAAAAAATAAGATTTCATAATAAATAAATCTAATAATAAATAATTAATTAATTTTTTTTTTTTTTATTATTTATATCAGGTTGTCAGGTTGGGTTGGGTTATATTTTATTAACCCGACCGACCCAATCTTCAGGTTGGCGGGTTAGTGCCCCTTTGAACAAAGGTTAGGTTCTTCGAAGAAGGCGCAAGACACACTGCGGAAGGAGATACAAGAAATGTTTGCAGCCATGAATGCACGTTTCGATCAACTTTCTAGTTCACGGATTAAGGAGCAAGGCGAAGGCTCACATACTCGAACTAGTGAGAGAAGCAAGCGACAATGGAGGAACCACTCGAGATAACTCGACTCATTCCTATCTTCCGAGAATGGTGAAACTCGATTTTCCTTGCTACAACAGAATAGAAGATCCCACAAGTTGAATCTGCCGAGTAGAACAATTCTTTGAATTCCATCGCACTACAGAAGATGAGAAAGTGCCTTTAGCCTCTTTTAATTTAGAGGGTGATGAGAAAGTGCCTTTAGCCTCTTGTAAAATATTAAAGGGAGTATATATTACAATGTTCATGCAAGAGAACCAAGATTAATTAATTATTCATATTATCATTATCACAACATTTCATTATGAAACAACACAACCTAAATCTCCACTCATTAGTTCGCAAATATCTTAGTACAAAATATGAAGCTCATCATACTTGATGCTGCATACTTAAGTCAAGAGACTTGATCTGAATAAAAAAGAAACGAACAAATTTCAGCCTGGATATGGATATTGATAGTATTGCTCATATATTTGATATCTCTACCAAGAAACGCAAAAACAAAAACAAAATATGAACACCCAGACAGAGCAATATGCACTCACTCGGGTTTTTGAACTAAAACACATTGGTTTTTGACTCTTTCTAACTCGATCAATTATCAAGGAATATTCTGTGCAGGACAATAACACTGATTACCGGTAAACCAAAATAGTCCCAACACCGAAAGAAAATAACTTGAGAATACTAACAAAAACTTTGAAATTAATGCAGTTAGCTAGTGAATCATCAGTGGTAAAATATTATTACATACCTCAGCCTTATTATCCCATTATTACTTTATGAGGAAAGGGAATCTGGTTGATTTTCTGGCATTGCATTTTGAAAAGCTGGAAGTTGACAGTATGCTTCATGCAACCTCAGTAAAAGAGGGTATTTAGTCTGCTTACAACAATGAGCAAAGAGACTACATCAGAAATCAGACACAAAAATTGCTTCAAGATATGAATTTAATACATGAAACTCATAGGATTAGAATTACCATGTCAACATTGAACATGTTGATTGCTGCATGAATTTGAGGTGCTAAAAACAAATCTGCCTGCAAGATTACATTGTCAAATTTATATATAGTATGAACACTCATATTACATTAATTCACATTACACATTCTGTTCTTTGGTGAACTAGAAGTCAAGTTTTCGCATATACATGCCACATACAACTTGAAAGTGCATGGTACATGGTTGAAATTACAGATAAATTTATATGGTATATAATCTCAAAAGTTGATAGGTCTGGGAGCAGAACTATGAGCAGATAGTAATCCTGAAGAATGGTAATGAATCAGATTCTTGTATTGCATATTGGTGCCAAGAAATTAAAGAAAAAAAAGCTTGCACAATGAGGCAAAAAACACAAATCATCATTCTTTCAACAGATTTTTCACACACGCCTTCGCTCTTTTTCTCAGATGTTAATGCCTAAATTCATCTTTGGAAAACAGAGTAAACTCAATGTTTGGAACTAGATCAAAGGCACGATGAATATTGTTACCAGAGAAGTCCTTTTGCTGTGTAATTTTACAAATTTGAAGGTTATATTGTCATAAATTTATACTCATCTGAACTAACCAAATTCATAGTCCATCCCAAAACCCCTCCCTCTCACCCACTTAAATTGATCTATTCACATCTGCAGAGCATCCAAATACCCTTTTATGTACCATGTAGATGCATACACACTTTTATGTACGGATGTACCATGTAGATGCATACACACAGTTGAAGCTGGAGAAACAAACCAGGTAAACTTCATCTCCGGTTGCATATTTCCCAGCGTAGTCTTTCAACAGCTTCTCCAGTGCTGAAACACATGCAAGTTATTGTCAAATCTAATTAGAAAACTGATACAGGAAATATAGAAAATAACAACTCGGCAAAATATATGTTCACATTTGGCAGGATAATTTGGGGAGGAATACAAATATTACATTGAATCATATATAAGGCGATTTTATACATGTATGGTGTATGGATACAGATATATGAGTGTACAGGCAAGAACAAGAGTAGCCTTAGCCCTTAGTCTTGTCAAAACTTGAAACACAATCATACAAGTATGAAGCCATCAACAATGGACCTATCAATGTTCTTACCCGCACAGAGCTAAGAGAAATCCAACAGCACCCATTCAAATTTCTATTAAATCACTGTTACCGAAATTACTCATTAAAATACTAAATGGATTTGACTTTCATGATACAGATGTAAAAATCTCGTCTGTAGAAAGAAAAAAAAAATGATGTAAAAACCTCGTCCGTGTGTGTATATGTGTAAGATTGGATGTAAGGCATACCTGCAAATCCATTTCCAATGTGAAATCCAACGTAAAGTTTCTCATCCAAACTAATTTTCTCCTGGATGTATTTCTTTAAATAAACAACCAAACAATTATTATCCCAAAAATGCTACAACAGGTCATTTAACTTCCAAAAAATATAAAGCAGGTTCAGATACACACCAGTCCCCCACGATTCTGATGAGGCTGTATGCTAGAGGAAACAATGTTTGCAGCCTACAAGTTTGGAGACCAAAAAAACCCGTTCTTATCAAATATGAAACGTATTTCAAATCAATTGTATAACAGAACAAAAATTGCATGTCATAGCTATTTTCATAATAATGAGTGTGCTAATTAGTTGTTGACTAAAAGTACATTAACGAATCACATGACAACAAACCAATTTGTTGATAGCAAAAAGCGAAATGATCCAAAGAACAAATAGTTAAAGCGAATGGACCTGATAATTGATAGCTTTCTTCTTAACATCAGAAGGCAACAATGGATGGTGCTGAGGATATTTCTCTTCCAGATACTGTAAACATGATAATGACAACCAATCAACCATTTTTACATGAAACAAAAGAGAAGCTAATTAAAAGATTCTTCTTCTTTTTCTTTAAAAGAAAAAAAGAACTGACCATTAAAATAGCAAAAGAATCAGAAAGAACAAAATCTCCATCAACCCGCGCAGGCACAAAACCAAAATAGGATTCAGCTTTCTGAACTCTACATACCAAATTAAAAAAACCAAACATCAAACAAAATCAAACCCATATCCAGTTCTGGGATTCTGGGTAAATATAATTAAAAATTAAAAAACAAATAAAAGAAGCTGACCAGGAGTATGTTGCTCTCCCTTCATCAAGTTGACTGCTTTGTACTCATATTGAAGCCCTGAAAACATAAAAACACAACCCAAGATCAAATCTTGAGAATTTGTTGAATTACACAATGGAGGAATAAAAAAAAAAAGAGAGAAAGAGAGGACCTTTCAAGTTGAGGCCGATTCTGACACGACAAGAACAAGAGCTCACCCAATATGAATAGAGTTGCAGCTTATTGCTACCATCGTTTACACTTGCCTGATCATCAAAACAATAATAATAATTACATTGAAACAATAATCAATAGCCATTTACAAGATGAAGATTTTCCATGGTAATACCATATTGTCTCAAAGGTTGTGTTGACCGACTCACCAGTCACTACTCCAACACGACTCCTTTTTATCTTTTTGCTTCGTTTTCTTCAAAATTTTATTATTTTATGTTTTTATTATTGTTTGGGCCATTGGTGATATACTGTATATACTTATCCATTAAAAAGCCCAGGTGGTGGCAAAACCAAAACCTTGTTGTGAATTAATTGAAGAACAGATGAACAAAAGAAATAGGAGATGAAAGAGACGAGAGAGATGACATATTGCTTTGTATTGAAGTCTGAGAGACTGATCTCAAGTAAATGAAACTTTACAAATGAGAAACATATTTATAGGCAAATTAGAGAGGTGATCACCACTTGTATTTGAAATGACGAAGAAGCCAAGTGGGTGATCAAGTGGGAGATGAGGATTGAGGAGAGATGAGGAGGCGGTGGAACATCCAATTACAACATTCACCCTTAAATTTCCACTATTTGAATTGTAATTTTCTAGGAAAAAACCCAATGAGACAAAACCTTTCTAGATCTAAAGGGGTTGGACATTAAAACTATCTCATTAAAAACTTTGTCAACAAAATCTAGTGGGACAAAACCTGATCGAAGGGAAAAAAAGTGTAGTGCATACATGTCCATTTAAAACTTTGCTCCCCCTCATAAAAACTTTAGCATTAATCTTGTAATTTACAAAGTCGGCATATGCCTATTCCATATACCAGTTTCTTAAAAGTTGATGTAGGCAATGCTTTGGTAAATAGATCTGTAAGATTATCTATAGACCATATTTGCTTAACATCAATTTGTCGGCTCTGTTAAAGCTCATGAGTATAGAAGAATTTAGAAGAAATATGTTTGGCTCTATCTCCTTTGATATATCCACCTCTAATTTGAATATGATGAATAACTGACCTTAGCCAAACACATTTTGGACTTGCTTCTTGAAGCGCGATGATCTCAGAATGATTAGAGGATGTAGCCACCAAAGTCTGTTTTGTTGAGCACCATGATATTGTTGTGCCATTATATGTAAAAACATATCCCGTTTGTAAACGAGCTTTATGGGGATCAGACAGATATCCGGCATCAGCATAACCAAGTAAACAAGAAAAATTGTTAGATTTTGTATAAGATAATCATAAATCTTTCGTTCCACTAGGGTAACGAAAAAGATGTTTGATCCCATTCTAATGTCTTCGAGTTGGTGCTGAACTGAATCTAACAAGTACATTCATAGAGAATGCAATATCTGGTCTAGTATACTGAGCCAGATGTAACAAAACACCAATTACATTAAGATACGGTACTTCAGGACCAAGTATCTCCTCACCGTTTTCTCTTGGACGGAATGGGTCTCTTTTAGGATCAAGAGTTCTAACAACCTTAGGAGTACTTAATGGATGAGCATTATCCATTTGGAATCTTTTAAATTTTTTCCAACATATGCTGATTGATGGATAAGTATTCCATATGCTGATTGATGGATAAGTATTCCATTTGATCTACGCTCGATCTCTAGGCCGAGATAATATTTTGTCTTTCCTCGATCTTTCATTTCAAATTCCTTTTTTAATTATTCAGCAGTTTTCAGGATTTCTCTAGGAGTTCCAATTAAGTTCATATCATCAACATAAACTGCTATGATAGCAAATCCAGATTCTGATTTCTTACGAAGACACATGGGCATATAGGGTTATTGATATACCCTTATTTCATCAGATAGTCACTAAGACGGTTATACCACATCTGTCCGAATTGTTTTAATCCATACAAGGACCTTTGTAATTTTATCAAATACAAATTACGAGGTCTAAAGTTACATGCTTCTGGCATTTTAAATCATTTAAGGATTTTCATCTGAATATCCATCTACAACACGAGGTTGTGACTTCGAGCTTGTTCCCCCTCTTTAAAATCCCGAATTATTATAACCATCAAGCTAAATTTAAGGTGTTAATTAACTTTGATTAAGTGGACTAATGACAATTGAGGTCAATGCTTGGAAATTTTTATTCATGAGTATGTGTTCAGGACATGTCTTGTGTAATTAATCACTTATAATAATAACAATGATCATGTTAAGTAAAATATAACTTGTGATTTAAGGATATTTATACTAATAAAAAGTGAAATTTAAAATCTTAATTAAAATATCTATCTTTAAAAAGTCGTAATTAAATTTAAACATTTATTTTTAATTGTAAATTTTTTATATGGCATAATAGTTTGTGTTTAGTATTAGTAACCATTTAATATCTTAAGTCTTTTATTAATATTGGCTGCACAAATGACACACATTAATTCGATTGTGGGAGTAAATTAAATATTAGGGTCATTCATGTAGTGCTTGATCTCGGTAGATCTCGACACATCCCATAAACCGTTTGGTGTCATATTTAATAATAATAATAATAATAATAATAATAGTCCCCCTCTCTAAAGCCTCAATTATTGTAATATTTTTTTTAAAAAAAATTGTTATATATATGAATATTAAAGTAATTTTTATTACCCTGATAAATACAAATGTTAGAAATTTATTTTAAATGGTTTAAACTTACTTCATTGTTTTAATACTGAAATTTATTATTTTATGAAAATATATATAGTATAATTTTTATGTACCATCTTATATTGTCCCAACTAACTTTTTGGCTGTATTTCAAAATTAAAATGGTCATGTCTTTCCTGTTTCACGTTTTGCAATAAATAATCGTTGCATCAAACTTTCTCAACATATCTAAATTTTTAACCTTTCATTGTTTATCATGATCTGCTTTTAACTAATTGAGTTATCACTAATTAATCATCACTCACCAGAAGGATAATTAAACTGAAACACACAAGTTAATTAGTTGGATACCATCTAGAGTGTTATATCATGGAAAACAAGAGAGGCAGCTTAATTAATTGAAGCAGATCGAGTTCATTGTTATTAGATCGCTGTTGAGTCTCATGTTCCCAGACTCTGCAACCAAATGGTTGGTGGATCATATTCATAATAGTTGTACGGTTTGGCTGAGGAAGACATTTTGCTCATAAATCATCCACCAGTTTGGGAGAAAAACTTGCATGGGATGATCTCATTAACGTGGCAATGGAACTGTCTAATGAAAGTGTGTTATTTACATTGGGAGAATAGAAATATATTTTCAAAGTATTATGTAGTTCACTTTCATTGGACCGTACTGATTACTTTACTTCTACACAAAGTGTAGCCCAATTTCCATATCACTTTGAGTTCATTTCTCGGGTAAAACCGGGTATTTAATATGATAAAATAAATGTTTCAGGTAGCGTAATTTTAGAGAATCAGGGATTAAAGTGGAAATATAAAGAATAGATTGAAGATTCTATGATTAGAGAAAAGTTGAAGGGTGCTTATTGTAATTTGCCAGTCAACACACACAGCGCCACATCATAAGTGAAACGGTGCGTTTTGGCTGGCTTCGCTAACATCAATGACGTCATTGTGACATCACGTTGTCTTCAACATGCAGCGACTCGGTTTGCAGACCCGCGCACTCGACCCCGACCCGCGTATGACCCGACGTCAACCTGACTTCTTCCGGCCACTTTTCCGACGGATTTCCGCCCATATCGACGGCATGAGTCGCCCCCCCCCCCCCCCCCCCCCCCCCCCCCCCCCCCCGGTCCATTTGCCACCACTTCCAAGCCTCCAAGCAAAGTTTACCCAAATCTCCAATTCCTCCAATCTTCCGTGGCAACCTAGCTAGAAAACCACCACTGCAGCAAGCAAGCGGCAGCCACGCGACAGTAATGTGCCGCGGTCAAAGTGCCACAATTGTCCAACCGTGGCAGTCGAGCGACAGTAACCCTCCAAGCTTGCCGCGTTTCAGATGCCGCTTCCGCCAACCGCGACAAACCCACACCGCAGTAGTCCGTATTTCCAGTTCACGTTCACGGATTAAGGAGCAAGGCGAAGGCTCACATACTCGAACTAGTGAGAGACAAGCAAGCGACAATGGAGGAACCACTCGAGATAACTTGACTCATTCCTATCTTCCGAAAATGGTGAAACTTGATTTTCCTTGCTACAACGGAATAGAAGATCCCACAAGTTGGATCTGCCGAGAAGAACAATTCTTTGAATTCCATCGCACTACAGAAGATGAGAAAGTGCCTTTAGCCTCTTTTAATTTAGAGGGTGATGAGAAAGTGCCTTTAGCCTCTTGTAAAATATTAAAGGGAGTATATATTACAATGTTCACGCAAGAGAACCAAGATTAATTAATTATTCATATTATCATTATCACAACATTTCATTATGAAACAACACAGCCTAAATCTCCACTCATTAGTTCGCAAATATCTTAGTACAAAATATGAAGCTCATCATACTTGATGCTGCATACTGAAGTCAAGAGCCTTGATCTGAATAAAAAGAAACGAACAAATTTCAGCCTGTATATGGATATTGATAGTATTGCTCATATATCTGATATCTCTACCAAGAAACGCAAAAACAAAAATAAAATATGAACACCCAGACAGAGCAATATGCACTCACTCGGGTTTTAGAACTAAAAAACATTGGTTTTTGACTCTTTCTAACTCGATCAATTATCAAGGAACATTCTGTGTAGGACAATAACACTCTGATTACTGGTAAACCAAAATAGTCCCAACACCAAAAGAAAATAACTTGAGAATACTAACAAAAACTTTGAAATTAATGCAGTTAGCGAGTGAATCATCAGTGGTAAAATATTATTACATACCTCAGCCTTATTATCCCATTATTATTTTATGAGGAAAGGGAATCTGGTTGATTTTCTGGCATTGCATTTTGAAAAGCTGGAAGTTGACAGTATGCTTCATGCAACCTCAGTAAAAGAGGGTATTTAGTCTGCTTACAACAATGAGCAAAGAGACTATGTCAGAAATCAGACACAAAAATTGCTTCAAGATATGAATTTAATACATGAAACTCATAGGATTAGAATTACCATGTCAACATTGAACCTGTTGATTGCTGCATGAATTTGAGGTGCTAAAAACAAATCTGCCTGCAAGATTACATTGTAAAATGTATATATAGTATGAACACTCATATTACATTAATTCACATTACACATTCTGTTCTTTGGTGAACTAGAAGTCAAGTTTTCGCATATACATGCCACATACAACTTGAAAGTGCATGGTACATGGTTGACATTACAGATAAATTTATATGGTATATCATCTCAAAAGTTGATAGGTCTGGGAGCAGAACTATGAGCAGATAGTAATCCTGAAGAATGGCAATGAATCAGATTCTTATATTGCATATTGGTGCCAAGAAATTAAAGAAAAAAAAGCTTGCACAATGAGGCAGCAAACACAAATCATCATTCTTTCAACAGATTTTTAACACACGCCTTCGCTCCTTTTCTCAGATGTTAATGCTTAAATTCATCTTTGGAAAACAGAGTAAACTCAATGTTTGGAACTAGATCAAAGGCACGATGAATATTGTTACCAGAGAAGTCCTTTTGCTGTGTAATTTTACAAATTTGAAGGTTATATAGTCATAAATTTATACTCATCTGAACTAACCAAATTCATAGTCCATCCCAAAACCCCTCTCTCTCACCCACTTAAATTGATCTATTCACATCTGCAGAGCATCCAAATACCCTTTTATGTACCGTGTAGATGCATACACACTTTTATGTACGGATGTACCATGTAGATGCATACACACAGTTGAAGCTGGAAAAACAAACCAGGTAAACTTCATCTCCGGTTGCATATTTCCCAGCATAGTCTTTCAACAGCTTCTCCAGTGCTGAAACACATGCAAGTTATTGTCAAATCTAATCAGAAAACTGATACAGGAAATATAGAAAATAACAACTCGGCAAAATATAGGTTCACATTTGGCAGGATAATTTGGGGAGGAATACAAATATTACATTGAATCATATATAAGGCGATTTTATACATGTATGGTGTATGGATACAGATATATGAGTGTACAGGCAAGAACAAAAGTAGCCTTAGCCCTTAGTCTTGTCAAAACTTGAAACACAATCATACAGTATGAAGCCATCAACAATGGACCTATCAATGTTCTTGCCTACACAGAGCTAAGAGTAATCCAACAGTACCCATTCAAATTTCTATTAAATCACTGTTACCGAAATTACTCATTAAAATACTAAATGGATTTGACTTTCATGATACAGATGTAAAAACCTCGTCTGTAGAAAGAAAAAAAAAAATGGTGTATCCGTGTGTGTATATGTGTAAGATTGGATGTAAGGCATACCTACAAATCCATTTCCAATGTGAAATCCAACCCAAGAAAGTTTCTCATCCAAACTAATTTTCTCCTGGATGTGTTTCTTTAAATAAACAACCAAACAATTATTATCCCAAAAATGCTACAACAGGTCATTTAACTTTCAAAAAATATAAAGCAGGTTCAGATACACACCAGTCCCCCAAGATTCTGATGAGGCTGTATGCTAGAGGAAACAATGTTTACAGCCTACAAGTTTGGAGACCAAAAAAATCCGTTCGTATCAAATATGAAACGTATTTCAAATCAATTGTATAACAGAACAAAAATTGCATGTCATAGCTATTTTCATAATAATGAGTGTGCTAATTAGTTGTTGACTAAAAGTACATTAACGAATCACATGACAACAAACCAATTTGTTGATAGCAAAAAGTGAAATGATCCAAAGAACAAATAGTTAAAGCGAATGGACCTGATAATTGATAGCTTTCTTCTTAACATCAGAAGGCAACAATGAATGGTGCTGAGGATACTTCTCTTCCAGATACTGTAAACATGATAATGACAACCAATCAACCATTTTTACATGAAACAAAAGAGAAGCTAATTAAAAGATTCTTCTTCTTTTTTCTTTAAAAGAAAACAATGACTGACCATTAAAATAGCAAAAGAATCAGAAAGAACAAAATCTCCATCAACCAGCACAGGCACATAACCAATAGGATTCAGCTTTCTGAACTCTACATACCAAATTAAAAAAACCAAACATCAAACAAAATCAAACCCATATCCAGTTCTGGGATTCTGGTTAAATATAATTAAAAATTAAAAAACAAATAAAAGAAGCTGACCAGGAGTATGTTGCTCTCCCTTCATCAAGTTGACTGCTTTGTACTCATATTGAAGCCCTGAAAACATATAAACACAACCCAAGATCAAATCTTGAGAATTTGTTGAATTACACAATGGAGGAAATAAAAGAGAGAAAGAGAGGACCTTTCAAGTTGAGGCCGATTCTGACACGACAAGAACAAGAGCTCACCCAATATGAATAGAGTTGCAGCTTATTGCTACCATCATTTACACTTGCCTGATCATCAAAACAATAATAATAATTACATTGAAACAATAATCAATAGCCATTTACAAGATGAAGATTTTCCATGGTATACCATATTGTCTCAAAGGTTGTGTTGACCGACTCACTAGTCACTACTCCAACAGGACTCCTTTTTATCTTTTTGCTTTGTCTTCTTCAAAATTTTATTATTTTATGTTTTTATTATTGTTTGGGCCATTCGTGAGATATACTGATATATACTTATCCATTAAAAAGCCCAAGTGGTGGCAAAACCAAAACCTTGTTGTGAGTTAATTGAAGAACAAATGAACAAATTTAAAAGAGATGAGAGATGAAACACTACTACAAAAATGTTAAAACACATTGGTTGTTTACCTTGGTTTTTAGATAACCGATTTAAAAAAAAATTTAGAAATCGGTTTTTATAAAATTCGATTTCTTAAATATTGTGGTTTAAAAAGACAACCGTTTTTGGGAAAACCGATATGAATTTATTTTCCAATAAGAAATCGGTTTTCCTTAAAACCGATGTCTTAAGTATTGCTGTTTGAAAAGACAACGGTTTTTGGGAAAACCGATATGGATTTTTTTTCCAATAAGAAATCAGTTTCCATTAAAACTGATGTTTTAAATATTACGGTTTGAAAAGACAACGGTTTTTGGGAAAACCGATATGGATTCAAAAGCAAAATTCTGCTGAAATTCAAATTTGACCTATGTCCACATTCAAGTGCGCATCTCTAAAAATACTCGACATTATTTGCTAAAATTTTGACACAAGAAAGTAGACATGAAAAAAAAACACTTTTCATTCAGAAAATATTCCAAAAATCGATTTGGAAAAATGTGAAAATGAGCGATGAAAACATCTCACTCGCGGATTCGCGTCTCTTTTGACCTTTGACTGAATAATTGATCATAACATTCAAAATACCACCCAAAATTTTACGTTCTTTATACCGTTGGATTTGTATCGAAATATTGAAGAACCCAACGTGGAAGAAAAAATTTATTTCCTTGCTAAAAGATATAGTTTTAAGGAAAACGTTTGCACAAAAATTGATCAGCTCCAATCGCTTCTGACCTTTGACTGAATAATTGATCATAACTTTCGAAATACAGTCCATAATTTTACATTCTTTATACCATTGGATTCGTATCGAAAAATTGAAGAACCCAACATGGACGAAAAATTTTATTTCCTTGCCAAAAGATACAGTTTTTAGGAAAACGTTTGCACAAAAATATCTTCAATCGCTTCTAACCTTTGACTGAATAATTGATCATAACTTTCAAAATACCACCCAAAATTTTACGTTCTTTATACCGTTGGATTCATATCGAAAAATTTAAGAACCCAACATAGACAAAAAAATTTATTTCCTTGCCAAAAGATACAGTTTTAATGAAAAAGTTTGCACAAAAATATCTCCAGTAGAACATAAAACCACACAAAAAATGAAATGAAAAATAAACCCACCAATAATTTTTTTTTTTAATATAAGTTTATAGTAGAAACTAGAATTTTGATTAGTTGAATAAATTTAAATTTATCAAACAAGTTTTTTTTTTTTTTTTTTTTTCCTAACAACTCATATAGGTTATATATAAATATTGTATAATTGTTAACACATCCAATCTTGTAGTCAAGCAGTAAAGGCTTACCACTTTGACTTTGAGGTTGCAAGTTCAATTCCTCATAATGACAATTAATCCTCATTATTATCAGAGGTGTGGCCGGACGGTGGAGCCGTTGAACGGCGGGATTAATTTTCGTAATACATCAATTTTACGTCGTGGTTTTTAAATCGGTTTTATATATAACCGATGTGTTTTCTCATATTTTTACATCTGTTAAAAACCGATTTCTTTAGTGCGATATTTTCTAAATCATTCAAATAGACATTGGTTTTAAAATTTTGAAAAACCGATTTCTTCCATGTAAAATAACCGATTTATTTTGCGTTTTTTGTAGTAGTGAAAGAGATTAGAGAGATAATATATTGCTTTGTATTGAAGTCTGAGAGACTGATCTCAAGTAAATGAAAATTTACAAATGAGAAACATATTTATAGGCAAACTAGAGAGGTGATCACCACTTGTATTTGAAATGACGAAGAAGCCAAGTGGGTGATCAAGTGGGAGATGAGGATTGAGGAGAGATGAGGTCACAAGAAGTTGATAGGCGGTGGAACATCCAATTACAACATTCCCCCTTAGATTTCCACTATTTGAATCGTAATTTTCTAGGAAAAAACCCAATGAAACAAAACCTTTCTAGATCAGAGGGGTTAGACATTAAAACTATTTCATTAAAAACCTTGTAAGGAAAACCCAGTGGGACAAAACCTGATCGAAGGGAAAAAGAGTGTAGTGCATACATGTCCATTTAAAACTTTGCTCCCCCTGATTGAATGCTCCCCCTCATAAAAACTTTAGCATTAATCTTGTAATTTATAAAGTCGGCACATGTCTATTCCATGTACCAGTTTCTTAAAAGTTGATGTAGGCAATTCTTTGGTAAATAGATTTGCAAGATTATCTGTAGATCATATTTGCTTAACATCAATTTGTCGGCTTTGTTGAAGCTTATGAGTATAGAAGAATTTAGAAGAAATATGTTTGGTTATATCTCCTTTGATATATCCCCCTCTAATTTGAGCAATACAAGCTGCATTAACTTAAAATATCGGTGTTGGTATTTCTGTAGATAACGAAAACCCACAAGTATTTTGAATATGATGAATAACTGACCTTAGCCAAACACATTCTGGACTTGCTTCATAAAGCACGATGATCTCAGAATGATTAGAGGATGTAGCCACCAAAGTCTGTTTTGTTGAGCGCCATGATATTGTTGTGCCATTATATGTAAAAACATATCCCATTTGTGAACGAGCTTTATGGGGATTAGACAGATATCCGGCATCAACATAACCAAGTAAACAAGAAAAATTGTTAGATTTTGTATAAAATAATCATAAATCTTTCGTTCCACTAAGGTAACGAAAAAGATGTTTGATCCCATTCCAATGTCTTCGAGTTGGTGCTGAACTGAATCTAGCAAGTACATTCACAGAGAATGCAATATCTGGTCTAGTACACTGAGCCAAATGTAACAAAGCACCAATTGCATTAAGATACGGTACTTCAGGACCAAGTATCTCCTCATCGTTTTCTCTTGGACGGGATGGGTCCCTTTTAGGATCAAGAGTTCTAACAACCTTAGGAGTACTTAATGGATGAGCATTATCCATTTGGAATCTTTTTTTAAATTTTCCAACATGCTGATTGATGGATAAGTATTCCATTTGATCTACGCTTGATCTCTAGGCCGAGATAATATTTTGTCTTTTCTAGATCTTTCATTTCGAATTCCTTTTTTAATTATTCAATAGTTTTCAAGAGTTCTCTAGGAGTTCCAATTAAGTTCATATCATCAACATAAACTGCTATGATAGCAAATCCAGATTCTGATTTCTTATGAAGACACATGGGCATATAGAGTTATTGATATACCTTTATTTCATCAAATATTCACTAAGACGGTTATACCACATCTATCCGAATTGTTTTAATCCATACAAGGATCTTTGTAATTTTATCGAATACAAATTACGAGGTCTTGAGTTACATGCTTCTGGCATTTTAAATCATTTGTGGATTTTCATCTGAATATCCATCTACAACACGAAGTTGTGACTTCAAGCTTGTTCCCCCTCCTTAAAATCCCGAATTATTGTAACCATCAAGCTAAATTTAAGGTGTTAATTAACTTTGATTAAGTGTGACTAATAACAACTAAGGTCAATGTTTGGAAAAAAAGTCTCTCTGTTTCCGTAGAAACTTGAGTGGTAAGTGTGGTCAGTTTAGGTGTGTCTCTTTTTAGTCTTTTTTAGTCTGAGTGAGTTCGATTTTACGTTTGGTTTTGATGGATGCTGAGTTGATCGCCAGTCTGTGTGAGACTATGTCACTTGGGGAAAGTGATAGTCCTATTAGGAAGCTTGAGGATAACCTTAAAACAACTGCTGTTCAGAGGATGTCCTTGTGTGTGGTTGGAAAACTTTTGTCCAATAAAACAGTGAATAGAGGAGCGTTTATGAGAGTTATTGGGAGGATATGGAAGGTTAAAAGGGGGTGGATATTGAATCGGTTTCTGATAATATCTTTACGTTCCAATTTAAAGATGAAGGCGATCGGCAACGGGTGATTTCTGCTAGTCCATGGAGCTTTGATGATGCGCTGATTGTGATGGAGATTTCGAAGGGAAAAGGGTCCATTGAGACTATGGCATTTAGCCACGTAGATTTTTGGATCCAAATACATCAGGTTCCTCTCTTATGTATGTATAGGGAGATTGGTTTTTTTTCTAGGAGGTATGATTGGAGAAGTCATAGAGGTTGATGGTGGTGTGTCGGGAATTTGCACTGGGAATTTTTTACGTATTAGGGTGAGAATTGATATCACAAAACCTCTCAAGAGATGTTTGTGGTTAGATATCCTGGGTGATGGTTCAGAAATGGTGTTATTTCTTCATTATGAGAGGCTCCCAAACCATTGCTTTAAGTGTGGAAAAATAAATCATACAACGAAGGCCTGTACGGAGGAGATCCAAATTTTGGTGATCAAAGGGATGGAAATGTTTCCGTTTGGGTTATGGCTTAAGGCTTCTGGTCCATTATGGATCATCGGTCAGAATTACGTCAAGAGGACAGTTGGTCAGCTAGTAGAGGTAGATGTGTGGTGGAGGTGCCACAGACTACTGGTGGGGCATGTTCGGTGGTGAGGAAGGAAATATCTTCGCTGGTGATGGGAGAGGAGAGTAAGAATAATGTCCCATTGGAAACTGAGGTTTTAATGGCCGAGGTGACTAATTCGATCAGGGATAGTGCGAATCCCAAGGTAAATGGAAATCAGATGGCCGACCTCCAGATTTTTGGCCCAAATATAAATCCGGATAAAGGAAAACGGATAGGTGAAGACCTGGAAGGATTATCTAGGCCGAGCCCATTGTTACAAGAGTACCAAGTTGGAAATGCTTCTGACAAAGTGAAGGGTCCAGTTATTAAAAATAATATCCTTCCTTTTGGTTTGAAGCCCAGTGTGTTGGGTATGGTTTCTGGGTCGGATCATGGTACTGTTTGTAAAGGTGGAGTAAAAAATTGGGTTAGAATAATTAGACCTAATCGATTTGGGGAAATTGACAGCAATACAGCGGTGACCGGCGGGAAGAGAAAAGGAACCGAGAGGAAAGATGGTATTGTTCAACATCGAAAGAAAGCGAAGTTTGAAGGAGTGGTGGGTGAGGGGGTGGACGACGGTTGTCTAGAGTCTGAGTCGAAGCTGGTGAGGAAGTAAAAAGGAGAGAATCTGGAAGTGGTCATCGAAGAATCAGGAGGTGCTGCGATTGTTACCTTGTTAGAGGTTTCAACAGCATCCATGGAGGATCCAATTGAGGTTTTATCGACCGGCCAATCTCTATTGGCCCGCCGGTCGAAATGAAAATTGTCATGGAACGTTCAAGGTCTTAGCAGTGCTCGAGCGTTTCACATTTTGCAGTGCCAAATGAGGGATTATAAACCGGATATCATGGTTTTGTTGGAGACGAAATCTGGTCAGCAGCGTTTGGAAAGTTTGAGGGTGAAATTGGGTTTTGCTGGTAAATAGGGCGTGAATAGTGTGGGTAGATCGGGTGGAATTTGTATGCTTTGGTCTTCTGATGTTCAAGTGGAGTTGTTAAGCTATTCTTCTTCTCATATAGATGTTCGTGTGAAGTCTCCGAGTGACCAATGGTGGAGGCTTACGGGTTTTTACGGCGATCCAAATCCAACTCAAAGAATTCATTCGTGGACTTTACTGAAGAGGTTGGCTGGTATGTCCTCTTTTCCTTAGTTGTGTTTAGGGGATTTTAATGAAATATTGGATGATTCTGAAAAGATGGGTGGTGTGGTTAAAAATTGGAGATTGATCACTGATTTCTGGGAGTCTATTGAGGAATGTGGTCTCAGTGATATGGGTTATACGAGTCCTCAATTTACTTGGTGCAACAAACGTGATGGGGAGGCCTTGATTCATAAGCGTTTGGATAGATGTTTGAGCAGTTCTTCATGGGAAATTTTATTTCCTGTTTCAAAACTTTCTCATCTCGGTTTTTAGAGGTCAGACCACCATCCTTTGTTGCTGGAATTTTCCAATAAAGTTGTGGTGGATAGAAGGAATTGTAGGAGTAAATGGATCTATTTTGAGGAATGTTGGATTGAGAGTGTATTGAGTTAGTATCAGATGTTTGGGCTTGCAGTAGTAGTAGTAGCAATAATGCCATGGAGATTATGCTGAATAAAATCAGGTCTTGTGGTAATAGGCTGGTTTCCTAGAACAAGAGACGTAAATTTCTTTTGCGTAAGGATATATCTGATAAGCAAAAAGAATTACAGAGAGCTAGCAATTCTATTAGTCCAGGGCCTTAGGGAAAAATTCGGGAGATCGAGATTCAGCTGGATACGGCTCTTGATATTGAGGAACGTTATTGGCGCCAAAGATCTAGGATTGAATGGTTAAAAGGAGGGGACCAGAATACTAGATTTTTTCATATGAATGCTACAGTCAGAAAGTCCCGGAATAAGATTAGAGGATTCTGGGATAATTATGGTCAGTGGCAGGAGTCTAAGGCTGGGATGGAAAGTACTATTCTAAATTATTTCAGTGGCCTCTTCCAAACTAGCATGCCATCGCGGGAGGATATTGATGTGATTTTAGAGAGTGTTAAGCCGAAAATGTCCCCTTCGATGAACTCTTTTCTTGATTCCCCGTTTACAGCAGTGGATATTTGGAAGGCAGTTTTTGATATTGGTCCGACGAAGGCTCCAGGTAGGGATTGGCTCCCAGCAATATTCTATCAGAAATTTTGGAACACTGTTGGCCCGAGTGTGGTAGTTGCCTGTTTGGGTTGCCTTAATGATGGGATTCCTTTGGAGGACTTGAATGCTACTTTGATAACTTTAATTCCAAAAGTTCAAAGGGCTGAGAGGATGACTGAATTTCGACCGATTAGCTTGTGTAATACAATTTATAAAATAGTGGCAAAAGCGATCGTTAATCGTTTCCGTCGAGCCCTGGAAGGTGTTTTTTTAGTGTCTCAAAGCGCCTTTATTCCTGGTAGGGTGATTTCTGATAATACTATAGTCGGTTTTGAATGCATGCACAGACTGAAAAGATGGAAAAGGAAAAATGGTTCAATGGCTCTTAAGCTCGACATGTCCAAGGCATATGACCGTGTTGAGTGGGTGTTTGTTGAGAAGATGATGCTTAAACTGGGGTTCTCTGTGTCATGGGTTAATCGAATTCTAAGGTGTGTATCATCAGTTTCGTATGCTTTTATTTTTAATGGTGAGATTTCTGGCTCTATCAAGCCTACGCGTGGGCTGCGTCAGGGTGATCCGCTCTCGCCTTATTTATTTCTCCTCTGTGTGGAAGGTTTCTCTTGTCTTGTAAATCAAGCTGTTGATTCTGGCATCCTCAAGGGGTTCAAGTACAGCCGAAGTGGTCCAACAATTTCCCATTTATTTTTTGTGGACGATAGTCTCTTGTTTGCTAAAGCTACTATTAGGAATTACGAGACTATTCGATGGATTTTGGACAGCTATGCGAAAGCTTCGGGGCAGGTAATCAATTTTGAAAAATTAGCTATGTGTTTTAGTCCGTCTATGTCAAACCAGGAGAAATCTCAGTTAGCTACTGGTGTGGGGGTCCGTGTGGTTGAGTGTCATGACCGTTATTTAGGCCTTCCTTGTGTGACGGGAAGGCAAAAACAAAGAATTTTTGCTGATATAGCTAGCAGGGTCTGGGATAAAATTAAAGGTTGGAGAGATAAATTTATGTCAGTAGCTGGGAAGGAAATTTTGATAAAGGCGGTTATACAGTCCATTCCCTCTTATGCTATGAACTTATTTCAACTGCCCAAAAGTTTGTTTAAGGAGATTTACCGTTTGTGTGCCTGGTTCTGGTGGGGAAGTAACCAAAATTCCCAAAAAATTCATTGGTGCAAGTGGGAGCGGTTGAGGGATACAAAGGCTAATGGAGGTATGGGTTTCAAGGATTTGGAGACGTTTAATCAAGCGCTCCTGGCCAATCAGTGCTGGAAGATTATGAATAATAAAAATTCCCTTACAGCGAAGGTTTTGAAAGGCCGTTATTTCTTGGAAACGGAGTTTATGGAAGCTGATATTAACTCATCAGCCTCTTTTGTTTGGAGAAGCTTACTTTGGGGTAGGAAGATTATAGAAGCTGGTTCTCATTGGAGAGTGGGGAATGGTTCTAAGATTCGCATTTATAAAGATAGTTGGGTGCCGAGATCGACTACGTTTCTCCCTTTCTCCCCTCCTATTCTTGGTGAGAATGCGACTGTGGCCCAGCTAATTTCCCCTTCTGGCGGGTGGAATGTTGATTTGTTAAAAGTTCTTTTTTGAATGATGATGTTACTGCTAAATTAAGTATTCCGATTGGTAATAGGGTTGTTGAAGACTCTTTATTATGGCATTACGATCCAAAAGGGAAATATTCGGTAAAGAGTGGGTACTGGGTAGGTAGATCCTTAGTGACGGAGCCTGGACCTTCGTGTTCAGGGAGTGGGTCCAGTTCAGCTATAGCTTGGTGGAAATCGCTTTGGAATCTTGCGATCCCTCCAAAGATTAAGTTGTTTCTCTGGAGAGCTTGTAAGAATCTTCTTCCTACCTGTGATAATTTAGCTTAGAGAAAAGTTCCAGTGGATAGAGGATGTTAGCTTTGTAAGAAGAAAAAAGAGACGGTTTGGCATGCTCTTTAGGGCTGCAAGAGTCTACAGCAGGTTCGTTTAGCTTGGCCAATGATTCCTTTTTTTAACAACATTCCTTTTTTTGATTTTTTATTGGACTGTGTTGCTCGGCTAAATGGGGATATTCTTGGGCTATTTTGTGTGGTTTTATGGAAGAATTGGTCCCTTCGAAATGATTCTTTGCATGGGGCCTCGGGTGGTTTGGTAGTGGAGGTGACTGAATGGGCAAGGAGTCTTCTTGTTGAGTTCCATTCTACTGGTTCCTTCCCCTCCCAATTTCTGGGTTGTACGACTGTGGCTTGTAAAAATTGGATTCATCCCTCTATTGGTTGGTTCAAAATTAATTGTGATGCTGCTATTGATAAGGTTAACCGCTGGGTGGGGTGTGGGGCTGTTATCCGTGACTCGCAGGGTTTTGTGTTGGTTGCTTGTTCTCAGAAAATTGAAGCTACTTTCTCTCCCCAAGTGGCTGAAGCTTTGGCGATTCTCCAGGGTCTCCAGCTTGCCGTGGATTCTGGTGTGGTTCTAGTGTCGATCGAATCCGATGCAGCAGTCGTGGTTGGTTGGATTAATGGCGGTGATTACTTGTGTTCAGATATTGGTGGTATTATTGGTGAAATTAGAAATTTGCTGTCGCACTTGAGATGTGCTTCTGTTGCCTTTGTCCCTCGACAGGCAAACCAAGTTGCCCATTTTCTTGATAAGCATGCCTTTCATTGTGTGGAAGACATGTTTTGGCTAGAGGATTTTCCTCCTGGGGCGGGTAGTTTTATTTGGGCTGATAGCCAGTTATGTGTGTAGTTTGGGCTGCTTGCAACTAATTATCAAATAAAAAAAAATAAAAAAATAAAAATAAAATAAAAAAAAAAGGTCAATGTTTGGAAATTTTTATTCATGAGTACGTGTTCAGGACATGTCGTGTGTAATTAATCACTTATAATAATAACAATGATCATATTAAGTAAAACATAATTTGTGATTTAAGGATATTTATACTAATAAAAAGTGAAATTTAAAATCTTAATTAAAATATCTATCTTTAAAAAGTCGTAATTAAATTTAAACATTTATTTTTAATTGTAAATTTTTGATATGGCATAATAGTTTGTGTTTAGTATTACGTAGTAACCATTCAATATCTTAAGTCTTTTATTAATATTGGGTGCACAAATGACACACATTAATTCAATTGTGGGAGTAAATTAAATATTAGGGCCATTCATGTAGTGCTTAAATTCGGTAGATCTTGACACACCCCCTAAACCGTTTGGTGTCATATTTAATAACAATAATAATAATAATAATAATAATAATAATAATAATAATAATAATAATAATAATAGTCCCCCTCTCTAAAGCCTCAATTATTGTAATATTTTTTTTAAAAAAAATTGTTATATATATGAATATTAAAGTAATTTTTATTACCCTGATAAATAAAAATGTTAGATATTTATTTTAAATGGTTTAAATTTACTTCATTGTTTTAATACTGAAATTTATTATTTTGTGAAAATATATATAGTATAATTTTTATGTACAATCTTATATTATCCCAATTAACTTTTTGGCTGTATTTCAAAATTAAAATGGTCTTGTCTTTCCTGTTTCACGTTTTGCAATAAATAATCGTTGCATCAAACTTTCTCAACATATGTGCATTTTTAACCTTTCATTGTTTATCATGATCTGCTTATAACTAATTGAGTTATCACTAATTAATCATCACTCACCAGAAGGATAATTGAACTGAAACACACAACTACACAAGTTAATTAATTGGATACCAGCTAGAGTGTTATATTATATCATGGAAAACAAGAGAGACATCTTAATTAATTGAAGCAGATCGAGTTCATTGTTATTAGATCGCTGTTGAGTCTCATGTTCCCAGACTCTGCAACCAAATGGTTGGTGGATCATATTCAAAATAGTTGTACGGTTTGGCTGAGGAAGACATTTTGCTCATAAATCATCCACCAGTTTGGGAGAAAAACTTGCATGGGATGGTCTCATTGACGTGACAATGGAACCGTCTAATGAAAGTGTGTTATTTACATTGGGAGAATAGAAATATATTTTTAAAGTATTATTTAGTTCACTTTCATTGGACTATATTGAAATTTTGGTGTATGTAGATCACTATGGATAAAAGATGGGTTCACCTATTAAGGTTTATATTTATACCTTACAAAAATTATCTCGTATTCATAACATTATTCTTATTTTAAATTGCATGATAAGTGGTTTGTAACTTCATTGTGTAGACTTGATCTCAAATGAGTATCAATAAGGTGCAAGAAAGTTTGTTGACATGATAAGTTTTTAACCTCATTGTGTAGACTTTCAAATGAATATCAAGAAGGTGTAAAAAAGTTTGTTGACGTTGCTCTGGCTAGTGTTGGAAACTAAATGAACAGGTAATATGATTATTTCTTAATATATGTTTTTAATAATATGTTTTTTTTTTTTAGTTACATAATAGAATTGCATGGAGGATGCAGTAGGTTCTGAAGCATTCACTTGTTCTCATACATGTACTGTTCAGGTTAAAAATTTAAAATATTATCATTTGTCACTTAATTGTGTACCTATAGTCCTATGCAGTCTTTCTGATTATCATTAATAAAGTATACATGTTGTTGCAGTCACAATATGAGAGTGTTCCTATGGCACAAGATAACTTAGAACTTGAAAATGCACAATGCCAATTATTATCTAGATGATGATGTAGGAGATCAAGTTGTTGCAGAAGGGAGAATTGCATCTACTGATTTCAAGGCCACACTACACCATATGCAACACTACACCATAGAATTGCATGGAGGATGCAGTAGGTTCTGAAGCATTCACTTGTTCTCATACATGTACTGCTCCGGTTAAAAATTTAAAATATTATAATTTGTCACTTAATTGTGTACCTATAGTCCTATACAGTCTTTCTGATTATCATTAATAAAGTATACATGTTGTTGCAGTCACAATATGAGAGTGTTCCTATGGCACAAGATAACTTAGAACTTGAAAATGCACAATGCCAATTATTATCTAGATGATGATGTAGGAGATCAAGTTGTTGCAGAAGGGAGAATTGCATCTACTGATTTCAAGGCCACACTACACCATATGCAGGGGTGGACCCACCTTAAGGTCAGGTGGGGCCAGTGCCCTACCTCAGATTTCTTTATAAAAAAAATGATTTTGTTTATATATATATATATATATATACGGTCTCATTCACGTCAGTGCGCACTGATATAACTATATCAGTGCCAATGCATGTGGACCACTGATTATGGAGAAGTTTTGACACTTTGAGTCAAAGTGTGTAAATCTAATGGTCCACATCCAACGCACTAATGAAGTTATATCAGTGCGCACTGACTTGAACATTTCTGTATATATATATATATATATATATGTTAATTAACTTTAACTAGAGAATATTAACTCATAGCACAGTTGGTAGTTTGAGTTTGTCCCTCCATATTAATGCACTATATTAACATCTCAATATTAACACACTATTGATTATGAGGAGTTCTACTCCCACCATTTACATTTTTCAAACATAATAAATATCTTTTTTCCTTGATTCAATTTTATCCTGTAATTTTATTTTATGTCTTCTTCTAAAACAAAACAATTCACTTTTTTGGCATTGTCAACTTCTTAACTACTTTTAATTTGTGGCTACTTAATTTAATTTAATTTTATATTAAATTATCTATTATTACTTTGAACTTTTATTATTTCTAATAATTTTAGTTTGACATACCTAACACATACATCCAATCATTAAACCCTAAAATCTCAAATTTTAATTTATTGTATTAAAATAGTCAGTCTATTATTATGATTCATTTTAGTTTATCCTTACTATTTTTCTTTATTTTATAGTTTAAATGTTTTCAGAATTAATAAATCAATAATTTACCAATAATTAGAAGAACAAAAAATTCAAAAACATGTCTAGTAATATTTATTAATCAATTATTTTTATATAAATTTAAAGTGAATTCATTATAAATACAAAACAAAATTTCTTATTATAAAATTAGATTGTAATTTACTATTTTAAGAATAAATATTGCAATTTTTAATTGTTTATTTTTTTTTTGTTATTATTTATTTTTTAATACCATGTTTCTTGTTTTTATTTCTTTTTGAATGTAGGATTATTTAGTTCATCATGAGTAAGTGTTTTATATTTTTTAATCTAAACTTCATTATATCATCGATTTTTCTTTATATATATAAAAATACTCATTTTTTAAAATAAATAAATAAATTAAAAAAAAAAAAACTCATTTTACTATGACCTTAATTTTTCAGTATTTTTTATATAATTATTATTTTATTCAATTGCCTAACCTGATTAAAATTCATGGGTCTGTCACTGCACATGCCTCTTGGAAAAGGTTATTGGAAAGTCTAGATTGATATTGTATATGAAGATATAAATCTATGTCGACCGACAGATGAGCATAAAACTCTAAATCAAGCTATTGGAGGTACTATCGCTTGGGTAAAGGATTGCATCAAGTTGTTGTAAAAAATGTAGTTTTGTTATCCTTTGAGTTTTGAGTTACTTGATAGTATATATATCACTGACTTGAAATTTGGGATTGTGAACAAAAGTAGATTTGGAGTCTTTTGGGTTGTTCGATAGAGTTGTGGTGACTTGAGATATGTGGCAGTAGTAGAAAAGGAATATATGTAGTATTTTGAGTACATTGATGGAGGTAGGGTGACATAGGAGATATAGTTGACATATAATATGTGGATTTAAAAAAACAAGTCCTTTTTGAGTTCTTTGCTAGTAGTATTTTGTTGTTGATAGGAATTTGGATCGTAAAATATGTATGACATATTATGAAATTAATATAAATGTAATTTAAATGAATGGAATGAAATATAAATCTTGCAAGACAGGTTGAGTAATTAAGCACTCATAATTGCAATTTGCTTTTTTGTTTATTTAAAATCGAAATATAACGGCCAGTTTATTATATAAAAAAAATTAAAAATTAAAAATTAAAAATTTATTTTGACAACATTCAAATCATGTTGTGTAAACATCTATCTTTCGCAATGTACAATATTTGTTGCGCTACATATCTACCGCAACACACAATATCATATTGTTTAAACATCTTTATCAACGTTCTGATTTTGTTGTGCTATATATCTACCATAACGCATAACGCGTGTTGTTTAACATTTATAGCAACATACTATATTTGTTGCGTTACTTATCTACAGCAACGCACAACACATGTTATAGACATTTATAAACACGTACATTGCGTATTGTCATAAATCTTTTTAAAACGAACATTGTGCATTGTTATAAATATAGACATTTATAAACACGTACATTGCGTATTGTCATAAATCTTTTTAAAACGAACATTGTGCGTTGTTATAAATATCTATGACAACATGCATAGATGTTGCCATTAGTTATAACAATGCGCACTTCACGTTGTTATTATATCTACGACAACACGCAGTGTAAGTTGTAAAATGCATATCATCTTTGGTAACATATGTATCAACAACAGGTGAGTGCATGTTGAGGAAAGTTTTCGCAACACATATTGCGTGTTGCGGTAGACCTAATGTTGTAGTGAAAATTCGAGGGTGAATTCTTTCGACCACAGCGGGAATGATAGAGATCAAGTGGTGGAAGATTTGCAAGAATCATGGTGTTGATAACGACTTGATTTATGCAATTTCATCAATCATCTATGATGAAGTTATATGCTTAATTTATGCAATTTGACTAATCATAGAGATGATGGAGACATATTGTTTGGTGATTGGAATTGTGATTTTATTTGTTTCCTTTTATGTAATTTTCCTACTCCTATATATTGGAGTTTTGTAGACATTCGATCGATGGTAGAGTTGAGTTGATTAATAAAATTTCAGTTATGAAATTTCGTATATTTGCTCTCTCAGTATTCATGTGAATCAACAAGTTAACAATGTGTTCATAGTCCTAGGTATTCCTAGAATCAACAGGGCCCGATCACTTGGGTATCAGAGCTGAATCGATTCAGTATCAATTGGTGTGGTCTTTTGTTCATTTTTTAGCTATTTGCTAGTATTAATTCATATCGAATCAACAACATCTAGTTCTTATTTCGCTTTCGGTATTCTCGAGAATCAACGGATCTACTTTCCAGTATTCCAAGAATCAACGAATTGTTTCTGGCATTCCAATAATCAACGAAATTGAAATAGTTATCCCCGTTTTGTATATCAATTTAATTTCCTTAATTATTATTTTTTTTTTCGGTTACATTTGTAATCTTTAATTAATTCAAGGACAAATTCTTTCAACTCCGGCGGGAATGATGAAAATCAAGTTATGGGAGAATTGCATAAATTATGGTGTTGACAACAACTTGATTTATACAATTTCACTAATCACCTATGATGAAGGCAATTGTTTGATTTATGGGATTTGCTGATGGAGGCATATTTTTAGGATTCAAATTATGATTTTATTTATTTCCTTTTATTTGTTTTTTCTACTCCTATATAAAGGAGCTTTGTAGCCATTTGATGACAGCATGGAGTTAATGAATAAAATGTGAAGAATAACAAAAATAATATGCTTTCTTGATTCTGACTTAAAGAAGAAGGGGTTAAATACAATTAGGAGACCTATAAAGAAGAGAGACATTAATTACACTTAATAGTAACCATCCTACCTAACTACAACTATTTACACCCACCAAACAACCACTAATTACAATCATTAAATAAACTTCAATTGCATAATTCTAACACTCCCCCTCAAGCGGAAACAAAGATACTTTGCATCCCAAGCTTGCTGATTAGGTTCTGAAATGTAGCATTTGGAAGTCCTTTTGTAAGGACATCTACAAGTTGACCAGAAGAGGGAACATAGGGGGTACAAATCTATCCAGAATCAAGTTTTTCCTTGATAAAGTGTCTGTCAATTTCAACATGTTTGGTTCGGTCATGTTGAACAGGGTTGTGTGTAATGTTTATTGCTGCTTTGTTGTCACAGTACATCATCATAGGACCTTCAATTCTAACTTGTAGGTTAGATAGAAAAATTCTGATCCATAGCAGCTCACATATGCCAAGAACCATGGCACGAAATTCTGCTTCTGCATTATAGCATGCTACAACAGATTGTTTTTTGCTTCTCCAAGTGACCAGGTTCCTACTTAGGAATGTGCAGTACCTTGTGGTTAACCTCATGTCTGTCTTAGATCCTGCCCAATCTGCATCAGTATAGGCTTCAAGCTTAAAACCTTCCCCTTTTCGAAATAACAGCCATTTGCCTAGTGTTCTTTTTAGATACTTTAGTATCCTATAAGCAGCTTCATTGTGGGACTTTAAAGGAGAGTGCATGAACAGATTGACAACGCTTACAACATAACCAATGTCAGGCCTTGCGTGGGACAAATAGATGCGTTTGCCCACCATTTTTTGGTATTCTTCTTTGTCTACCGGTTCTTCTCCATCTTTTAGTTCTCTAAGTCTATGATTCGCCTTAATTGGTGTATCAATTGGTTTACAACCAGTCATTCCAACCTCCTACAATAGGTCTTGAGTATATTTTTGCTGGGAAATGAATATCCCATGTTTTGACCGAGCAACCTCAATTCCTAAGAAATATCTCAGCCCTCCTAGGTCTTTGATCTCAAATTCTGTTGCAAGACAGGTCTTCAAATTAGCTATTTCTTTTTTATTATCGCCAGTCATGATAATGTCATCAACATACACAATTAGGATTGTAATTCCTTTTCCCATGGAATTCTTTATGAATAATATGTGGTCACCTTAGCTTTGGAAATTGTTAGGATTATGCTCAATAGCAAGATTGTAATATTGTAATTAACAATCTTTTTCATATTAATAAAGTGATTTCTGGTTTAACAAATCGTATAGCATTTATAGTTTAAATATTATAATTGTCAAAGTAAATAATCATAAGGTCTAAAGACTATGAGAAAAGAAGAATTGTTCGTACATCTGGATATGTATGTGGTAGACACAATTCTTTAGTTAGTCTTGAATAATGTTCACAACTTAAGTTAAAGGTTGGGCACCTTTATCTTGTTAAAGTTGTAGAATTCTTTTACTAGCATTTGAGTGGGATCAAATGAGATATGATGAGTCTAAAATCATCGGAGTGTCTTCGAGTAAAAGAATCTAGTGCACTGGGTGCATTGAACTGGATCACAATGAAAAGCTTTATCTAGAATCGTCAATAGATAATAGTCTTTTCATTATCAGGACAATCGGAGAGTCTATCTTAATCCTGAGATAAATGATGGACTTATGGTTGCAAGTGATATCATTTGAGTTATCAATGAGTACGATTATATCGCATAGTCTATCCTCGATAGTTTGGTGATATTCATTTGTTAATCGATAGAGGACTTCATTTATAGATATGGACATCGTGGCTCCATTTATTAAATGAGAGTATAATATCATCATATGGATGTTTTGAGGTAATTGGATATTAAATCTCAACGTTGAGTTTTCGATAGTGTCTATTGAAAACATGGCTTCTGGACAAGTCAAAATATCCAAGTTCAAAACGTGGTCAAATGAGTAAATATGGTAACTTGGAGAGTTATAGGCGATCTATGAACTCTTGGCGATTACTGATATTAATTACGAGGATACATTATCTCCAATATGATTGTCTAGGGTATGAATGAGGAACATCTTCCTTTTCTGTCTTTATTTAAGAGTTCAATTTTAGCTCTTTAGTTTTAGTGGAATGAGTTAAAATTAATGGATCGGACCTAAGTGAATCATTTGTTGATTGTGATTAAGTTATGTCTATTGAAGCTTAAATTTAGATAGCCCGCCAAGATCCCCAATCCACACGGACTTGCATGGATCACTTGATATATTCTACCGGACCAATTATGGGTCCATTTAGAATTGCATTTAATATGTTAAGAATATAATTTGCACATTATTTATTTAATGGGCTGCTCAATTATATTAATATATTAATGAAAGACATGTGGGCTTGTTTCTTTTAGTAAGAATGGGTCTGGTTCACATGTGGGCTTTTTATTTAAAGTCCAATGGATTAAATGAAACAAGAAAATAATATATGGCCCATTTATTTTAAGTGGGGCGGCAAGGGTTAATATATTAGCCTATATATTATTTTGTTTCATTGTTTAATTAAATAAGAATTAATTAATTTATTAATTAATTGTTTAATTAAGAAACAAATCTTTTCTGATTAGGAAATATGATTCCTAGAGTTATACTATTGGTAGTAGTATACTAAAATTAAAAGACTTGTTTGATAAGAAAATAAATAATTAATTTTATTTATTTAATCAAATAAGAAGTCTTTTTATTTAGTCAAATAAAAGAATAAAATATCTATGAGTTGGATTAGGGTTTGAAGTCTTAAACTAGATGGAAATTAGGGTGCAACACAAACTCTTTTTGGCTTGTGTATTGTGGCAACCCTAGTCCCTTTTAGTGTAGAATTCGGCCACCCTAATAAAAAGAAGGAAAGAAAATTTGGCCACCTATATATGTGGACTTATAGAATTCGGCCACTCTAGGGTTTTGTGCTTGAGAGACAATTTTCTTCTTCTTCTTAATTCATAGAGAGCATTATTTTTATTCTACTAAAACATAAAAGAGTGAATAAATTATTCTTTGATGGTACACTATTTGCTTGTTCATCAATAAGCTTGTGTGTACAACATCGATTTAGGTTCACGCGAGTTTCGATCATTGGATTGAGAACTCAAAAGTGACTGGAATAATTTTAGTTTTCTTTTGATTGTTTTTGTGACTAACAAAGAAAAAAAAAGTTTGTTTGTCCATTCACAGGTTTGCAATTCAAAGAAAAGGGAGACCACGCTCCTAGGTGATCCACGTTCGTGCTAGGATTGAAGATCTTGCGGATTACCATCGACGTAAGTCAATTGGATCACGCGACAAAAGGTATTCTTCTTTTGTTAGATAATATATATGTTTAATTGATTAAAGGGTTTAAGGTTCATAAAAAGGAAAAATTTTAAAAGTTACTAAATCAATTTTTAGTCTCGCTTCCGCTGCGTGTACTACGGTATTTTTCCCTTCAATAATAACCTTGGCTTCTCATAGCTCTAGTAAACCTCTCAAACCATGCCCGTGGTGACTGTTTCAGTCCATAGAGGGATCTTCTCAATTTGCAAACTTTGTTCCCTCTTAATTCTTCCTTGTACCCTGGTGGCATATCCATATATACTTCTTCTTCTAATTCTACGTGAAGGAATGCATTTTTCACATCCACTTGATGTAAATACCATTCTTTTGTTGCCACTAGAGATAGAAGAATCTGAATGGTATTCATCTTTGCCACTGGTGCGAAAGTCTCATGGTAGTCAATACCATGAGTTTGGGTGTATCCTTTTGCAACGAGTCTGGCTTTGTACCTGTCCAACATCCCATTTGGTTCGTACTTTATGGAGAAAATCCACTTGCAGCCAACAGTCCTCTTAGATTTTGGTAGGCCCTCAACCTGCCATGTTTGGTTCTTTTCTAGTGCCATTAGTTCAACATTTCTTGCCTCTTTTCACGGCCTTGATGTTAGAGCTTCTCGAAAAAATGTAAGGACCTTTTGAGACATAATAGATTAGAGAAAAGCTTTATATTGTGGAGATGGATTTTGCAGAGATACAAAATGTTACATAGGGTGTTGTGTACAACTACGAACCCTCTTTCTTAGAGCAATAGGAATCTCAATATCATCAAAAATATAAGGAACAAAATTAGGAATTGAATTTAGAGTATTATCTTCGGTACCTAATTCAGTAATGATGATTGGAGCCTGAGAAGTAGGATTGAGCCGCTTCTTCCTGGAATAAACTTTCAGAGTAGATGGGTGAGTCTCATTGTCTAATTCTGGTTGGTTGGTTATTTGGTTTTGGATAACATATTGGATAGGGTTTTCTGTGTTTCCTGTTCGTTCCAACTTTTCCCCAAACTTGTCTTCTAATTGTAACTCTACCACATAATCCTCTTTTGGCTCCAATTGAATGTTCAAATTAGGATAGGCAGTCTCTTCTACATCCCATTCCCACTTCACTTCTTCTTCGTTTGCATTACTCTCCCCTTGAAGATAAGTATTGCTGTAGTAACACTGATCTTCCACAAAAAGCACATCCATAGTAATATATGTTTTCTTATTAGTGGGACAATAGCACTTATATCCTTTTTTTGTTGGGGAATATCTTAAAAATATGCATTTTAGAGCTCTAGGATCAAGCTCGCTGTGCATGGGAGATTGAATATGGACATATGCCACACAATCGAATACCTTTGGTTGTAAAAGCCCAATTCCCTAACAACCTAGAAAAAATTCCATCAACTTCTTAATAGGACTCTGGTTTCCTAGAACTCTTGTAGGCATTCTATTGATAAGGTAGGTTCCTGTAAGGATAGTATCTCCCCAAAAATTCTTTGGTACCCCGATTTGAAATAGAAGAGAGCGGGCAACCTCAAGAAGGTGTCAGTTCTTCCTCTCAACCACACCATTTTGCTAAGGTGTGTCAATGCATGTTGATTGGTGTAATATGCCCTCATTAGATAGATATGACATAAGTTCCTTGTTAAAATACTCCCTCTCATTATTAGACCTCAAGATTCCTATATTCACCCCAAACTGATTTTTTATGAAGTTGTGAAATTTGAGGAAAATAAAAGGAACTTCAAACTTGTTCTTCATTAGGTAACCTGGCTAGTCTCTTTTATGACTCTCGCAATAGGACGAGGTCAGAGAATAGTGTAATGATGAAGTGAAGTTCGTTCCACAGGAATCGAGTAACCGATTACCGAAATTGATTAGTTTGGATGCTATTCAAACAATCATTAATGAGGATTTTTAAATTAAACAAAATAAACCAAAGCAACCTAATTGATTAATGCTAAAGCAAAATGGAGTAACGTGAAAATAAACACAAATGTGATAATATAGAGAAATGTGCTAGGACTTGAATCCACCCCACCCAACATTTAAAGCCCATTTAAGACTCAACTACTCCTCCAAAACATACTCATGCAATTTGTAGATTCATGCACTGAAAATACCTACAAGGTTATGCTAAACAACCTAGAGGGGGGGTGAATAGGTTGACGCACTAGTTTTAAAAACTTTTTCGTGACTTATGTCAAAACCTCGGTGAGCATACATATTAACCTTAAACAAGATTGTTATGAGAAAACAATTATCACAAGTATGCTCAATTCACCACCCTTAGTCTACAAAACATATATCAATAAACAATGTATCTCTTTTACAAGTATATTCAATAATGAGCAAATTTAAATTCCACAAGTTGTACTTTGAATATTACAATGCAAACTCACCAAGTTGAGCTTTACAACTTGATATAGAATCACAAGATACAATGTTCAAGCACTTACAAGATACAAGAAACAAATGTTGATTCAACCAACAATGTGCACAACTCTTTCTTTATCAATAACTTGTTTACAAGGATGTGAGGAAATGAAGAGCTTAAACAAGTTATATAGATCATACATACAAATATAAAGAGATAGAGATAGAGACATTTGACACATTGATTTTTACGTGGTAAACCTCCGAAGAGGAAACATCCACGGGTTGAATCCACAACCACCGGCGAAGCAATCCACTATGTAAAAAGGACTTACACACTCAAGCTATCACTCATGATATCCGCTCAAGCTATCAACTCCTAATCTACTCTCGGGCTAGTGAATCACCAAGCCTACTTCCTATCCGAGATGTGTCCTACACCTCTAGGAAGCAACTTCCTATCCAAGACGCTCACGTCTCTAGGAAGATTTCGTGCTTAGCTATCCGGATCACAAAGATCCTAGTTAAGCTCTCCTAGCTCAACCATCCGGAGTACCACACTCCTAGCTAAGACTTTTGCTTGACTATCCGGACCACATGTCCTAGTCAAGACTCCTTGCTCTTTCCACAAAGCTTCACTCACTTTGCAAGAGACTTCCACCTCTTACAAGGCAATGATCTAAGTGATGCAAATGATGCAAACACATGCAACATAGAATATATGATCAATACATCCTATGGAAACTAGAAATAATCAATGAGCACACAATGTACATTTTTCTAGTTTATGATCCAAAACATGACACCATACAAAATGATGCATGAGCATATGAAATGTATGGATAAGGTACACTTCATGAAGATCTAGACATAGGCAACAAAGTTCACAAAACAAAGTAGTCTAGATCTTAAACATGAACAAAAATCTAGAGCATGCAAAACACCTAAAACATGCCAAGCCTAGATTCTATTCATGTTTCTAAAGCTTGAAAACAAAGCATGTTCATTAAGCACATAATCAAGACTTTAGAACACAAACAACAAAAAAATGCTAGAATCACAAAATGTATACAATGAATATTCTAGCAAGTATTTAGAGCAAGGATATAATGAATAATCAATTAAATCCTAATTAGCTCTAAATACAAAATCAAATGTGCTAATCTTAGATTTGTTCAATAAGAGGATCTAAGCACATGTGAGGATTATTAATCATAAAATACATCAATCAATCAACAAATAATCATAGATATCAATCTAATCACAATACAACTCTCAAACATGTGAAAAACCTAGAATCTAAGAAACTAGTTCACATATGTCTCTAATTAGACTTTTGATTAAGATTGATTATGAAGCTATCTTTCTCTATAGCATTCATAATACATAAACATACATATAGAAGAAGAAACCCCAAGCAAATTGAAGGTTATAAAAGAAGAAATCCCAAAGATATGAACACTACCTTGGATTTTCGAGCTGGTTCGGTTTTCTGTGTGCAACCACCAGAAAAGTCGATCAAACAGCTGCAAAATCACTTGGAAAAGGTAGAGGACTCAATTACGAACGTTCTCCAACTTGAATCACTCAAATCCGACTTCGTATGAGAAAGTTATGGTGTTTGGAAGTTGGGAAAATTTAGGAGAAAAATTCTGACGGGAATTCTAATTTTTTCTTCTTGAAAACAAATGGAGGGAATGGAGGGGTTTTAAAAAGAGGAGAGAGGAGGCAATTTTTGGCCAATCAAAGAGGGCCACCTCAGCCCAGCCCCGTGGGGGGCGCGTGGGCCACACTGGGGCAGAGAGCCCCTCTGGCCGTGGGGCCCACGGCTCCACCCACGGCGTGGGCCACACGTGGCCTCTTGGCCACTTACGCCCTCGCGCGCTCCTTCGGATCTTCAACCCATATCTTGAGCATCCGACCTCCAATTTCAAATCCGTTTTCGGATTACGAACCGTGACTCCCTCACGCATGACGTCGACTACACAACTTTAAAAAATGGTTGAGAAATCATCTCGGAATGATGATGAAGTCAACTCAACGAATGAGAACGAAAAGTAGCATAGCTACATCGTTTGGACTCGAAATTAAATGAATGAGTAACCGAAACGACCGGAACTCAATAAGGAATCATAATAGAGCATATTCAAGTCCAAATACAAAAATACAGAAACATACAAACACAAAGACACACACATATGCTAGTTTCCGGACATAGTCCTAGAAAATGCAAAACACAAAGTTTATCAACATAAAATGAATGCATGAGCATATTTTGCCAAGTGTGTGAAAGTGATATATAAATGAAATTAAATCATGAAGGGACACATAAGAATGATATGTGTGAGTGCGTCTAGCCTTGTAGGAGATAAGAGGTCTTTGAATACCTTTGTAGACCGATAATGCCCGAATCTCTTAAAAGCCGGCAACTTGAACGAATTGTGGTTGAGACGTCCTTCGTCTTCGAAATTCTTCAATTACTAACCACTAAACATTACAAGTTAAACACGTTTTGATATGGAATTAATGCCAACACTAATTATCAACCTTACATGCACCCTATTATTAACTTATAATCTTGGTCAAGCAAAGCAAGTTACACCCAAAATCATACCCAGGCCTATCTTTCGATTACCCGGAATATATGAATGGGTTCATTAAGTTTATTTGTGCACTAAATGAATCCTATACGCTAGCCTATGTAGGTCTACTTTTCTAGACATGCATAGAGGGCATTTTATCGAACACGTGGTGTACGGCTCCGGTCGGTACGTAACACACCACAATAAATCATTCAAAATGGAGATCAATCACTTGAAAGCTTTTAAGCATATAAAAACACCCATACAAATCGCACTTGCATATAATAGATAAATAAGAGTCAATACATAATACAATTTATGGGTGGGGTTTCAATCAAATCCTAGCACTAGATGTTTAGCTCATCATATTACACATAATAGTCATACAATAGATTAGTTCAAATAAAGACATGGCTATGATAAAGAGTAAAAGAGAAAGGGTTTAGAGAAAACTAATGGAGAGCTTCTCTTCTTCCTTGGATCTTCTTCTCATTCTATCTTTCTTCAACTATCTCTTGCCCAAAAAGATGGATTGATGGTGGATGTGGGAAAAGTGAGAGTGAAGTTGTGTTTGGATGTTAAGAAAGGAGGGATCTTTGTGGATTACAAAGGATGGATGTGGTGATGTAAGGAAATGGATAAAAATGTGTTCTTGGTTCAATTTGGGAGAAAAAGTTGGTAAGTCTTCAGAGAAAAGACTGTAGAATATATAGGGGAGCTAATTAGGGAAAGGGCAAGAGAGTAAATTCCACGAAGAAAAGCAATTTCTGGGCGAAGGGCGAGCTCGGGGCGAGCTTGGTGAGCTCGCCCTGGGGTCGCCAAGAAGGTGAACAATTTCTGGACCCGAGAGGATAGCGAGCTCGGGGCGATTTGCTTGGGCTCGCTTGACTTGTGACGAAAAAATCCCGAGAGCTTAGCGAGCTCGGGGCGAGCTCACCTTGGGGTCGCCTGAATTGGTGACAAGCTGATCCTGGCCTGAAAGCATAGCGACCTCAGGCGAATTGGTGACAAGCTGATCCTGGCCTGAAAGCATAGCGACCTCGAGGCGAGCTGCCTGAGGTCGCTTGAAAGCAGGAAATTTTGCTTCTTGCTTCTTTTTAGCTCATTTTCCAGCGAAAGACTAATAGAACATTTTGCCCCTGCACAACTAATTTAAAGCGTTAGAACCACGGCTTTTACTCGAGAAACAAACACAAAATGATAAGAAATTGGGACTACACTATCTGTAGAACTAAAGCAATCATAACCCAGTTAAGTCTAGTACAGTTATCAATAAAGGTGGCGAACCAACGAGTACCGAACACATTAGTAACATGGGATGGCCCCCATACATCAGAATGAATTAGTTTGAAAGGAGTTGAAAAATGAACTTCTTTTATTGTAAAAGTAGTACGGTGACTTTTAGCCAAAATACAGGACTCACATTATAGCTGTTGACATTTAATCCTTGAAATAACTTTGGAAACAATTTTCCTAGTAGGGTAAATGGTGGGTGTCCTAAACATCTATGCCAAAGATAAATATGGTCAACACTAGTACTATGGGAAACTAGACATTGAGACTCTCCTTCTCCAATCCAATTAGTATCCAGGTAGTAGAGTCCATCTCTCAGCTTACCAAGCCCAATCATCTTCCCTGATTGATCCTGAAAATAACAGCCAAGAGGAAAAAAATTAACTGAGCAGTTTAGGTCTTTTGTGAGCTTCCCAATAGATAACAAATTATGGTTAAGGTTTGGAACATGTAAAACGAAATGTAAAATAATTTTGTTTGAGATTTTTACAGTCCTTTGACCAGTAACCAAGGAAAACGTACCATCAGCAACCCTAATTTTTTGCTTACCAGAACATGGTGAGTAATTAGAGAAGATACTAGGTAAATTGGTCATGTGGTCAGATGCACCTGAATCAATGATCTAGGTGCAAGTGTTGGTTTTACTAGATATTAAAGGTGCATGTGTACCTGAAGAGGCCATTGAGCAAGAACCTGTAACAGAGGTGCTGAAACAGGTGTTGGTGTTGGGACTGTCCAGTTGATTCAGCGGTTGCTTAAGTCTCTCTACATCTATTTGATTCAATCTGTCAGTTCCTTGTGCATGATAACTACTCACAGTTGTGATTCGATTCGATTCGCATGACCTGACTGGTTGGGAGGAAGTCCTCTTTGTGTCATAAATGTTTAAGATTATGTGGCTTCCTATGAAGCTTCCAGCACATAGCACGTGTATGTCTTTGTTTGTGGCAGTAGTCACACCATAACTTCTCCTTGTTTTGAGACTTGATGCAGTAAAATTTACATTCAATTTAAATTAAAGTTCGTTCATTGGGATCAGTGATTCAATCGGTTGAATACTACTTAGTCTAGGAAAAATCTACTCTAAGTGCGTGAAAATTAAATTGCATAATGTTTGGTTTATGGAAAATGCTTAAAAATGCAAACTTGTAACATAAAAATGCAAACTTGTAAATTAAAACTAAACTAAACACAACAAACACACAGGTGGATAATATATGGGAGAAAGCACTAGGGAATCGATGCAACCTTTCATAGACCACTTAAGCACTCAGTTATTCTCATTAAGCACTTCAATCCAATTTTAGGGCTTGTTTTAAGATAAATCCATTAAGTTCTAGGTCTTTCCCATTACTTACACATGATCATGTAACAAGCAATGGTCAATTCCCCTATTTAACATAAAACTCTAAGCCAAGTTGACCTAGTATGGCCATGCATAAACCAAACTTCCCAATTACTAAGCTTGGGGTGAGATTTAGATGGAATGGCCACCCACGTCTAAACTCAACCTTTTACATAAACTAACTCTCAAACCCATGTCTCTTGTGATCACAATAAAACATGAGTAGAGAGATTAGAGTAATTAATGCAATAATTGAGACTAAAATCGAATTCAATTAAGAGAAATAAACTAATTAATTACATAGAGTAGTTCAATATGGTTACATCAATCCCCTAGCTAAATGTTTAGTTACACATCAATGGAGAAAATAAAAACATAGAAAAGTTGTAGAGAAAACCCATATTGGTCAACATAAGCCTCCTCTTGCTCCTTATAGTTCTTGAGATCTTCTTGGACAAGTTGAATCTCCTCTTCTAGCTTCAAGAATCTCCAAGATATGGGTGGATTTGGTGATGAGAAGTGATGAGAGATGATGAGAGGTGTTTTGGTGTGGTAAGGAAGGTTAAAAATGGAGTTTTGGGGGTTGTGGTTTAGAGGTGGTTTTTGTGGTGATGGGGGCTGGTTTCTCTTGAAAAGGGGCTAAAAATAAGTATAAATAGTGTTTCCAGAAATTAGGGCATGAAATTGGCAAATTACGAAAAGGCCTTCAATGGAAAATTACATTTACCCCCCTCAGAAGTGCTTAGGGTAATTGGCCCAACGAAATCAGATGAAATGACACGGTTGGAGTGTTGAACTAGGCAGCGGCACTTGAACAGTAGAAAGCCGCGGTCCGCTGAGACGACGGATCAATCGTGGCAATCTTTGGATCAGATTTCGTGGCTGGAAAAATCATGGTTTGGTAAGATGATGAAATCACCGCGTAAGGAATCTGGTTTGGCGGCAGCGCTTCACGTCAACGGCGGGATGAAGGCGACAAGGTTTGAACGGTTTTCGGTGGCATGAAAAACAACTGCTTGAGGTCTGGTTTGGTTTGAGGTTGAAGATGATGTCTGGCAGGACCGGTCTTGAGATTTTGGGGGCCCGTGGCGGACAATAAAAATGAGGCCCTTGATCCTCTATGTATATTTACTTAATTTTTTTTTTCTTTAGTTAATACTAAATACTTATAAAAATTAATATAATAACTAAATATCAAGACTACAGCACAATAAAATAGCAAAAAAAAAAAAAAAAAAAAAGTCACCGCAATAAAAATATTATAATTACATCAAATAATGTATAACTTGAACATTACCCGTGTCACATTTTTAGAAGTAAAAGTACTAATTAAGTATTATAATTGTGTTTCTTTCAAAAACCCTAGAATTGATTTCAATTTTTTTTTCGAATGTCTGGTAGATTGATACACTATTTGATCTGTTGTTGATGTGGTTAAGTATTATAATTGTATTTCTTTGATGGGCCTTTAATATATATATAGTTTTTCTATATGGTTAGGTATATATTGGTTGTTTTTTTTTTTTTTTAAAAAAAAAAAAAAAAAAAAAAAAAACAAGTAGGTGGGCTTCCAGACTTATATTTGCCTATTTGGTTAAGTGATATATGGGCTAATTGTTTATATATGTATATATATATACAGTCTTTCTATTATCAGTTCGAACTAACAAAAGTTATATCAGTTCCTTGTATGTGGGCCACTGGATTTAAATATTTTGACTGACAAGTGCATACAGCCAAGTCAAAGTGTAAGGTTCATGATTTGTATTGGCTTGATTCCATTGCAAAACACTCCATATTTGTATTAGTTGTTGCTTAGGATATTCCTTGAAGAAAGGAAGCTTAAAAGGTGAAGAGCAACGTCTAGTGCAAAAGTCGTCTTCAAGAGGTGAAAAGCGTCAAAGGTATATCTTGACTCCTATCCTCTTACAAGGCGTTAGCGCACACACACACAATTCATACATGTGTGTCCCTGCATCGTGGTTCAAGTATAACACATTCACACACTTATCTTGTATTGACAAACATTGTAGAATTGCATGCTTTGTGACTATCTCTTTAATATGGCATGCTTGTGTGAATATGTGTTTGTGTATTTTGTGTTTTGGACTTGAACATGTTCTTATTTGATGCCTTATTGAGTTCCGATCGTTTCGGTTACTCATTCATAAGGTTTCGAGTCCAAACGATGTAGCAACGCTACTTTTCGTTCTCATTCATTGAGTTGACTTCATCATCGTTTTCCGAGATGATTTCTCAACAATTTTTCAAAGTTGTATAGTCGTTGTCATGCGTGAGGGAGTCACGGTTCGTAATCCAAAAACGGATTCGAAATCGGAGTTCAGATGCCCAAGATATGGCTGAAGAACTGGAGAGCACGCGAGAGAAGGGCCTAGCCGTGGAGGAGGCCGTGGGGCCTACGGCCAGAGAAGCTCTCTGCCCCCGTGAGGCCCACGCGCCCCCCACGGGGAGGTGATGTGGCACATGCTGATTTGCCCAAAAATCTCCTCTCTCTCCTTCTTTTAAACACCTCTCATTCCCTCCAAACATTGGTGAGTTTTGAAGAACAGTCTCCACGAATTTCTGCAGAATTCTTCATTTTTTAGTGTTAGTATTTTGATCATATCTCTCTCATACGAACTCGACATCAATCGATTCAAAAGCCAAAATTGTTGGTATTGAAGAGAGCTACAAACCCCAAGCATTTTCAGGGGCAGCTGATTTCGTTATTGTTCTCAGTTGATCAATTTCCAGTACGTGGTTAGGTTGTGTGATTCAACTTCTTCTTTTTCAATTTCATCTTTGATAATCTCTTGATTCTTACTATTTGATTGATGAAATTTGTTGAGAAGTATGTTAGATCATATGTTAGGGGTGTTTGATCATTTTTCAATTGAGTTTTAGCTTTGTGATTTTTTTTGAACATATATGTGCTAAACTTGATTTTGTTTGAAATTGATTCTAGAAAATGTTTATATGAAATGTCTCATATTATTTTCTAGGTTTTATTTCATGATCTAAGAACTAGGTTTTTAGTGTGATATATTGAATATTCATACATTTGTTCTTATTGATTTACATGTCTTGATTTCTAGATAATCTTGTGATTGTGTGTTGGAAGCATATTCTAGATTGTCATTGAACATGTACATTTTGCTTGATTGATCATCTAGCTTAATTTGTTTGTGTTTGCATCACTTGCATCACTTAGATCATAGCCTTACACTAGGTTGAAGTCTCTAGCAAAGTGAGTGAAGCTTTGTGGATAGAGCAAGGAAGTCTTGATTAGAGTCGGGAGGACTCGGATAATCAAGCAAGGAAGTCTTGTGTAGGGTCGGGAGGATCCGGATAGGCAAGCAAGAAATCTTCCTAGAGACGTGAGCGTCTTGGATAGGAAGTTGCTTTCTGGAGGTGTAGGATACATCTCGGATAGGAAGTAGGCTTGGTGATTCACTAGCCCGAGGGTAGATTAGGAGTTGATAGCTTGAGCGGATATCATGAGTGATAGCTTGAGTGTGTAAGTCCTTTTTCACATAGTGGATTGCTTTGCCAGTGGTTGTGGTATCAACCCGTGGATGTTTCCTCTTTGAGGTTTTACCACGTAAAAACACTTGTGTTCATTTTTGTTTTTATTTTTTCTTTATCTTCCATATCTTACATTGATTGCATATCTTATAAATTGATTAACTCTTGTGTTAGTGAAATCAATTCATTTGCTAAAATCTAATCAAGTGTGCATTCTCTTTGTTATATTCCGCATTATTTTTAAATTGGAAGAATTTGGAGCCTATACCTATTCACCCCCCCTCTAGGTATATTTCACTACTACTTAAGGGAAATTTCACAAAGTATTTAAATCCAGTGGCTCACATACAAGGAACTGATATAACTTTTGTCAGTTCGAACTGATAATAGAATTTCTGTATATATATATATATATATATATATATATATATATAAACAAGTACGTGGGCCTCCAAACTTATAGTTGGTTAAATGATATATTGGCCAATTGTTTTTTATAAATAAAAAATTAAAATAATAATAAAAAAAGACTAGTACGCTGGCATCCAGACTTATTTAAAAACTGAATATACAAAATTTATTTTCAACCTAAAATTTGGGGCCCTTGGAAAACAGGGGCCCTAGGCGGCCACCTCGTGGGCCTATGCCCAGGGTCGGCCCTGATGTCTGGATTGGCGAGAGGTTGAAGATGAAGATGAATCACGGGGTGTATTTAGCAGTCCTTTTGGGTGCATTTGGGTTTAGGGTTTGGTGAGCTCACCACACTAGATTGTGCAACCCAAATTTTGGGCCTTTTGTCTTGGGCTTGTTTATTGGGCCACGCTGTTTGTTGCCCAGCAACGTTTCATTAATTTAGGTGGCATGGGCTGCTGCTAAATTACGTAAAGGCCACTGTACTCTTCCAAAATCACAAACACTTCAATCTTTCCTCAATGTTTACACTTCTACCCCAAATTGACCAAAATTACTCCAATACCCCTAAACTTCATTAATACCTGAAACACTTATTTTAACATATTAAATACCCAGTTTTACTTGAGGAACAAGCACAAAAGGTAGGAATTTGGGGAACTAAAAATAGAAATAAAAATAGTACAATCAAGACTTCTCGTTATCAACAACTCTTCTTGCTGCAAGTGAAGAGTTTTCGACAGTTGTGTCACCTTCCTCCATGTTTTTGGTGCTCATTAGTTCTTTATTGCTCTCCTCTCCTCTAATGATTGCAAAAGCTCCATCCAGGTCAGGCAGCGGATCTCTTCCAAGCACTCAGTCTCTAGCTTAATCATAATTTGACTTGAGTCCTAGTAGGAATTGTATGACTTGTTCCCTTTCCATAAGATCTTTTATAGTTTTTGCATCTTCAAACGATTTTAATTCAACATCTTGGTATAGGTCAAGCTCTGTCAGGAGTCCTTGGAGAATGTTGTAGTAATTAGTAACACTCATAGATTCTTGCTTAGTGTTGTGAATCTGCCTCTTGATCCGAAAAATCCGAGTGACGAACCCAACTTTGGAATATGTCTTGTTTATAGCATCCCAAATATCTTTGGCATTTGACAATAGCATGTATGGTTTCCTAATCCTAGGTCCATGGAGTGAAGCAGCCAAGATATTACCATGTAGTTTTTTGTATCCCAACTCTCATACTTTGGATCTTCCTCATCAGGTGGTTGAGCAGCTCCACTAACATACTTAAACTTCCCCTTATTTTTCAGGGAATTTTTTATAGATTGACTCCATTCCATAAAATTCTTCCCATCAAGTTTGGAAGTAGTAACCTGAAGTGTTGGGTTTTCAATGTGAACTGGGTTTGCCAGGGTGATGGATTTAGGTGTATCAAACATGATTTAGGTAGCAGTTTGAAACAAAAAGAAAGGACTTTAAAGATTAATCAACAATGTAGGTTGATTCAAAAAACAATGGCAATGAAGGCTAGGAAAAACATAAAAGAAACAACGGCAATGAAGGCCAAGATATAGCAAAAAAAAAATTGACAATGAAGGTCAAGAAGATAACCCTAGAAAAGATGGGGCTCTGATACCATGAAAAATAACAAAAATAATATGCTTTCTTGATTCTGACATAAAGAAGAAAGGGTTAATTAAATACAAGTATGAGACCTAGAAAGAAGAGAGACAGTAATTACACTTAACAGTAACCATCCCACCTAACTACAACTATTTACACCCACCAAACAACCACTAATTACATTCATTAAATAAACTTCAACTGCATAATTTTAACAAAATGTAGTTATAAACTTTCTTTTAATTTCTTTCTCGGTATTCTAGTGAATCAACGGGTTAGCAATGTGTTCATAGTCCCGGGTATTTCCATAATCAATGAGGCTTGATCACCCATACCGGCCCTCCATCACACGGACCAACATCATCTCGTCGAGTTTTTCAATATTGTACATGTACTTATATCAGGAAGCACAGATACTTCATTTTGTGGAGGTAACTCGTATCCAACTCGTATCCGATTCGGATACTCCCCAGATACTTTAGGATACACATCTGATACGCCAAATGGCGTATCCATTGACTTTTTCATAAGTTTGACCAGAGGGGGGATACTTAGGGGATACATATCTATTGACGTTTTCACAAGTTTCACAAGAGAAGAGGAAGAAGAAGAATCAACTTAAAGACAGAAAAAGCTTCAATCAGTATCACTTATCAAGCATGTATTATATTTATTCCATAAATTTTTTTGAAGAACCAACTTAAAGACTGAAAATGCTTCGAAGAGGAAGAAGATTACACTACAATGAGCTGAAGATTTAGTATATGTGCATAATAATCTTCGCCTTTTATCAAGGAGAAACCCAATTTACAATAAACGTGCGTTTCAATTGTGGGATGTTAGAGGAGATGGTTTTGATTCCATGGAAATGGAGAATACCGGAATACTTGAGATTGCAAACCTTTCTTTAGATGAACCAGAGTTAGAAGGTGAATTATTTAGATCCTTTAACAATATGAATAATGATAATGAAGTTAATTAGGAATTTAATTAGAATATGTTTTATGAGTTTATTTTTATTTATTTTTTATTTTTTATGTATTATTTGGATTTTGTAATATGTTATGACTTATGTGACGAATGTTTTATTTGGATTTTGTAATATGTTACGACTTATGTGACATGTTTTATTTTGATATTGTAATATGTTACATTATTATGACTAAAGTAGTTACGTGAGATGTTTTATTTGGATTATGAATATGTTTTGATTTTGAATGAATTATCAAATATGTTTTCATATATTATTATTTTTAAAAATTGTAAATATATATTATTTAAATTGATGTATCATGCCGTATCCGTATCCTAGTTTTTAGATAATTACCGTATCCCCGTATCGTATCATATCCGTATCCTATACCCCGTATCCGTATCCGTGCTACATAATATTACTTATTAATATTATTTTAATATCATTTTCAATTATTCTATATTTTATATTTATTTTAACGATTTATTAATGTTTAGTAAATACTATATTGATAAATATTGTAATCATATTATTTTCTTAACTTGATATAAAATACAACGAAAAAACAAAATATGATTTAATGGCAGATATTATCCCAGCTAACTTTTTCCTGTTTCACGTTTTGCAATAAATAATCGTTGCATCAAACTTTCTCAACATATGTACAATTGTAAATTTTTAACAACCTTTCATTGTTTATCATGATCTACTTATAATTAATCATCACTCGTCAAAAAAGATAATTAGTTGGATAATTAAACTGTTTTAGCAAGAAATCATCCACCAGATTAGACAGTATAACACCATGATCCAATTCAAGGCTCTTCTCAAACAAGCCCATCAAATATGCTTTGCCGATGTGCCGCAAATCATGTACAACTCAATAAATGGATTGCAATTCATTTTATACAATTTTTTAGTAAATAGAATTTCATCATTTTCATAATTGTTTACTAAGTTTTACTTCTCTGTAGCCAATATGCTTAGGTTATACATTGGATATTTTCAAGATTTGTATTTATTTTGTTCGGATTATACGACGGATTATTTGAGGTTTGGATTTCTTTTTCCTTATTGAATTTATCAAATTTACTTGAAAAGCGTGCTCTATCTTTTTCAAAATATGTTGTCCTTTCGTAAAATCTTTTAATAATGAATATATAACTATCCATGATAAATGTAATTATAAATATATGTTTTAAAGGTGATTTTAGTTTATATTTAACTTTTCCATACATTTTAGTGTTTTTTTTTTCTTTTGCAATTTTATAAAATATAATTCATGATAAATGTATGAAATTATACTAAACATTAATATGATGTTAAGAATACTTTAAATAATTTTCATTATTGTTAATATAATTTTATTGATTACATTTATTAATTTAATTCAATGACATTTAAACATTTTAATAATATTTAATATTTTCCTTCACAAATTTAATTACATTAAATATTAATTTAATGTTAATAATATATTGAATTTTTCAATATATACTTGTACTTATATTACTTATTAATATTATTTAAATTCATTTTCAATTATTCTATATTTTATATTTATTTTAACAATTTATTAATGTAATTGTATTAATTTTTAACATAATAATAATAATGAATTTTTCTATATTTTAATGTAGTTTTATCATTTAATATATAAAATACAAAGAAAAAAACAAAATATGATTTAAGTCTAGCTCAGATATTATCCGAAATTCCCAACTAACTTTTTGGGAAAGATTAAAATGGTCGTGTCAAACTTTTTGAATAGTCGGTGAATCAAACTTTCTCAGAAGGATAATTAGTTGGAGAAATCCTGTACGGGTTGAGAAATCATCCACCAGATGGGAATACTGTTAGCAACAACTGTTTATCCTTGTAAGTAGTTGTCAACTGCGTATCATTGTCTTCTCTGTTAGTAACTGCAGGTTCAACAAATGTTGAACCAGCTGTAAGTAGTAAAAAACTGTCTTTGTCATTATAATGATATTGAAATTCTGGTGACCGAATATTTGTCTTTCAAAATTCTCACTTTGTTTTCCATTGCTAGTTTGCAACGTATGTATATATCATATATATTATATGTCTTTCATTCAAACCGTTGATTAATTGATATCATTTATTCTCATGGATCATGAACAACATTCTTCATCTGATCATCGAGACCCTCTTATTTCCACAGATAATATTGGAGATGTTCATGACCACACAACAGCTCTGCTTTTATCTTGTCTGAAATGGCTTCTCTGGACAATAATGTGGCTGCTTTTTATAACATGGCTCGCTTTTATCTTTTGTTTTCCACTATCCATTGTTAATGTTACCATTGCTGATTTCACTACTCTCACCACCCCAACTTTTCTTGGGATTGAAGGTTTCTTTAACTTTTATTTCCTTGCAATCATTCATTAATTAATTTGATATGTATTTATAGTAAACTTGATTATGCAGGTCCTATGTTTCTCATATACAGCGGTCCAGTTCTTATCATCGCATTTCTTTCAGTTCCATATCTTCTCATCTCCCAGAAACAGCAACAGCAAGAGTACTATATACAATAGATTTCTTTCTGTACGTTTATAGTAATGAGATTGAGAATTCGAATCTTGCTGTTAACTGCTGTTTGTGTACGTGTGCATAGGATTAAGAAGATGAGTCGTCGGAAATGCCCAAGTTACCACTTATCGACGTTCCCGCTGGTTGTGGATGGACCCCTTGGTGTTGTTTCGGCTGCCGAATGTGTGGGAATACTGATCTTTGTTTCTTATTTTCTTTGGTCTGTTGGTCTTTATGCTGTGGCTGGGGAGGCAGTACTTGCTGGTCTAAAAAGTGATATACTGTAAGTATCTCTCTCTCTCTCTCTCTCTCTCTCTCTCTCTCTCTCTCTTATGCATATCGACTGAATATTAATATCAGAAATTGTTGGTGATGATCAGGCCTTTCATGTTTAATATAGGGGGAGTTTCATTGGGGTATATTGGGATATTTTGCTTGGCATTCCTGTTCCTTCCAATAGCAAGGGGGTCGATTCTTCTGCGTCTGATGGATATACCTTTTGGACATGCTGCAAGATATCATATATGGCTCGCACATCTCACAGTTTCCTTGTTTCTTCTCCATGGAATTTGCTTTATGGTTGAATGGGCAATCGAGGGTGTCCTTCTAGAAGAGGTACGTATAGTGACTCATCTCTATCTCACAAGTTGAAGAAATTGAAGCGTCTTGTTTGTCTCCAGAGTTTCATTCAATCCTTGGAACACAAACTCAGTTGGCTACTGAGTTTGTCCAATCTCACATTTGTAACATATATGTATGCAGATCTTGACGTGGACAGGCAAGAGTGGGACATCAAATCTTGCTGGAGTTATAAACCTCTCAATTATTTTAATGATGTGGGTGACATCGCTTGGTCCAGTGAGGCAACACTATTTCGAAGTGTTCTTGTACACACACCAACTCTACATATTATTTATCATCTTCTTGGCTTTGCATATCGGTTCCATGTATATGAGTATAGTTGCTGCACCTATATTGCTTTTCATGCTCGATCGTTTCCTAAGGTTTTGCCAATCAAAAAACAATGCTCATATACTTTCAACCACATGTTTTCCCCAAGGAATTCTCAAATTGGTCCTCTCCAAACCAAAAAGTAATTAATAACACAACCCTTTATATACTTTATTATTAGAAAATTAAATAAAGAGGTCTACATTTTTGTTCATTATATATCATGCAAATTAATGTGATTGAGTTTTTTTTTGCATTCTGTGTAATGGTGCAGATCTTCGATACAACGCTCTCAGTTTTATATTCCTTCGAGTTGGGGAAGTGTCTCGGTTGCAATGGCATCCGTTCAGTGTTTCATCTGGCTCTCTTGATGGTGATCAAACGCATCTTTCAGTTATCATAAAGGCTCTTGGTGGCTGGACAACAAAAATAAATGAAATTTCCTCAAGTATTTGTAGGGCTCATCAATGTCCAGAAGAGCATCAACTTCCGAGAATAACAGCTTTTGTTGAGGGACCTTACGGGCATGAAGTCCCACACCATTTGATGTAAGCACGCAATTTAATTTAATCATTGTTATTTAGATTATATATATACAATTGTTAGGTAACGTGACCTAATATTATAGATTAGACTTTGTAACGTTACATAGTGACCTGTACACCCTCTCAAAAATAATCAAAATTTACAGAATTGGGGGCATTTGTGTCCAACAAATGAATTTTACTAACTATTTCTATTTTGTTCCTTGAATGTGGTAGGTACAAAAAACTTGTATTGATAGCTGGTGGCGTTGGGATTGCACCATTTCTAGCCGTATTGAGTGATATTTTTCAGCTTGTGAGTTCGGGAAAACCTTGTCTGTTGCAAGACATATTACTTGTTTGGGCAGTGAAGAAATCGAATGAGCTCTCTCTTCTTTCCACAATCGACATCAAGTTATTAGTTCCTCCAAATCTTGACATTCTTGTTTATATCACTCGGGAGTCTGAACCTCCATTAATGGTAAGTCGATATAGTTTCAATTTAATTTCAGAATCCAAATACTTAAATTAATCTGTTTGTGGTGCAGGAAGAAGAGGGTACAGTTGTTGATGACAAGGCTTTAATAAATTCTTTTGATCATAGTCCTCCTGTCTCCAATCCAAGCAAAATGTCTGGTCTGGTTGGTTCAGGAGATATTATGTGGTGTGGAATATATCTAGTCTCAACAACAATTGGCTTGATTATGCTAGTCTGTTTATTGAACGTCTATTACATAAACCCTTATGACATTCCATCAGGGTGGTACCAAGGCCTTCTATTTGTAGCATGCATGGTCGCTAGTGTTATCATCTTTGGGGGTTTTGTGGTTGCTTTATGGCATCGTTGGGACGTCACACAATCTTCCAAACAATCTAACGATGATTTGCTTGTCACCACCACACACGACCAGAATGGCTTGTGCCCAGATATTGTTGCTTCAACCAAAGTTAAATACGGTTCCAGACCTGTCTTCAAAGGTATATATATATTTATTGTAGACGTACATGCACTATATGCAATCAAGTCTTAATTAATTTCTTCATAAATTAATGTTAAACTTGTATTGATATAGAGATTTTCGAATTCATAACGGAGAGTTGGGGCAACGTTGATGTGGGAGTTATCGTATGTGGTCCTCCGACGCTTGAGTCAACGGTTGCTGGACGATGCAGGTCATTGAATATCTGGAAACAACCACACCATCCAATCTTTCACTTTCACAGCCACACGTTCAGCCTATAACAATTGGTACATATATCAGCCTATAACAACCGGTATGGATTCATATTTTCGATGTGAGTTTCCGGCTTCTGATTTGTTGAACATGTTTCAATTGAGAAACCTTTTATATCCCATTAATTATTCAGCTAGTATTCTCTTACATGTAACATTGAATTGGTATAGAATCTTCACACCACAAGAAAAAAAATGACATTTAAGAGTTCTGAAATTAGCCGTAAAACCCCTTTTATGGCATTTAGTAAAATTTCATTGCTAAGGAAGTCGTAAAAGACTGTCAATCTATTACATGTCACTACTGCCGCAAAAAATACATTTTGGAGCAGCCAAGAAATACTGCTTAAAATGCCATAAAAGACTAGTGTTGGGACAATCCAAAAATGCCGTATAAATATAAAACATATTTTGAGGCAACAAAAAAGTGACGTAAAACGTAGGTTTTAAGCCAAAAAAATGTTGTACAAAAATGAGTTTTGAGGTCAAAAAAAAAAAAAAGTATAAACCATTTCATATGAAAAAGATAATTAAATTGAACAAAAATAGGAAGCCAAATGAAATATCGAAATAAAACGTAACATATCGTTAACATTAAATTGAAGCTCAAAATAATATAACAAAGAATATCATTTTACAAAGACTACTACCAAATATCATTTACTACTATACAACATTTATAGACCTAATCTAAAATAACATAACTTTAAGCCACACAATAAAACTTCTAACTAAAAATAATTTCACTCTACAGCCAATGTAAAAGTCAAACAAAAAATATCAAAGTAATGCAATTTTCAAAAAAACTAAAAAGAAAATTCCACTTGCGTAAGATCCTACCGCTTCATAATTTATGGCAGCATCTTCAGATTGTAGCATTAGAATGAGGGTTGGAAGAGCATTGCATTCAACAGTCTGCAAAATCATAGTATATATTTTCACCATTTATGATTTATAGATGCTAATGTCAATCTTATAAAACATAACTTCCAAAGAAAAGGCTCATTACCAGATTCTTATTTTCATCGTTTTTAAATGCCAAGGATCGCGTGCTCCAGCAGCTACTCTTTGCACCTTTGTATCAGTAAATTCAAGCAACTCAACAAGAGGTGGAATCCCACCTTCCATTCTGCTTATCCGGTCCACATAACCATGAGATAAATAGGGCACTAAACACTATAAACCAGAATTGAAATTAAAAACTAGAGATATTAGCAAACCTGACACAGGTTTTAATGCTGCTATTCTGATGAGCAAGGTTGGCAATAGCATCGGCTGCTCTTCTAATGACACTATTGACAGCACGGGAACCATTTCCATCCTTGTGCCTGTTCAGCAAATTCACAAGATGCAACAAGGCCCCCTTATCGACTATAAGTTGCTGATGCTCTGGCTGTCACCAGCAATGTAAACAGAAAATCAGCAGGGCCCCAGTGATAGTAAATAGAGTCTTACTCTATCAACAAGTTTTACCATCCAATGTATCTCGCATAGAGGTGGCTGTTTCTCGATGTTGTAGTAACAAGTTGTATTGCAGTCGTTATTACACCCTACAAAAGAAGGAAAAAATCAGCCAAATAACTTAACACAATCAACCTCTGAAGAGCTCTATAATCAGGAACACAAAATCCCATGTTCTTCTTTACATGCAAATATGGTATTGAATTAAAATTTTATATGCTTACAGATTTTGTACTGAGGTGAGATTGATTAACCAGGTCTGGTGCTATATATATTTCAATTCCAGTCAACCCACTTGAGGACAAGTTCCAATATGCATTTTTTAACTATTGTTAGAAAAAAAATGGAATCAAAAACAACAATTTAGTAAGCTATGGCTTCTATTCTGCAGGAATATACTTACAAGGATACAATTCTAGGTGGATCATAACCGTTGTAGCTGCATTTGAGACCATCCCCTTCCTTATAAGCCTCTTTAATGTGATTGCGCGCATTGGCTAAAGTTGACAGCTTTAGTGATGATTTAAGTGCAATTCATTGAGATATCGAGACAACTTGAGAATACAAGTACCAATTTGCACCTTTGCTAGCCTCTAGATCCCACCAAACCCACTGAACACACTGAATGAGTTTCGACACAGACACAGGTTTCCAGACATGGAAATTCTCAAAAATCTACACACAAGACCATGGTTATGTACTCTGTAAATTATAATTTTAGATATGAATTCTAAAATATAGTCTATAGTCTCTGTTTGCTCATAGTATAGCCATAAAAAATTAAATACTTCTCAAGTTGTCCTAACTCCTAAGTAATCTGCTCTGGCTACTTAAAAAAAAAAAAAAAAAAAAAAAACTTCTCATGCTTGCTTGCAAGTGTGTAAAAGGTTTCATATCAAACTTTGTATATCACCCTGCTTCTATTGTTAGCTACCTGAATTAAAACTATGCTAATGAAATTAAAACTTCAACTTCTTGGTCACTTAGTTTTATTATATTTTACCCACCTATAGGTAGAGCATTCTTGGATATTAATGATCCAATGAACTCAATTAGTATAAGAAGTGTTATGCCCTAAAAATGGGCTGACCGTCACAAAATCGAAATATCTAAAAAGAGGCCCATCAACGAACAAGGACTGCCCAGGCCCACTAAGAAGAGAAGCAACTTCTATTTCTATCAAAAAGAAGACTGAAGCCCAATAGACCCCACAAGTTTAGCAACCCAGAAAAGAGCCTCATCCAGTCGCGTAAAAAAGACGCCCTCAGCTGATTTTACTCGGGCAAGCCATGCATTGAACTAAGTCACCACCGCATACATCGAACACCGAGTTTTTCATCCAACAACACACCAAGGTCTTAAATCAACAGATGTCAAACGAATATTGGGGAGGATAACATGCAAGTGTCAGTCGGGAAACTCCCCCGCCCATATTACATAGGATATCAACCTAGAGTACTCAAGTTTGATGACTAAAACACATTTTCAAAGAGTATATATACAAGGGATCAAACCCATAAAAAAGGAGGAATTTTGGGGAACTCATGTTTAAGATTTGTATCTTCAAGACTTGAGAAATAAAATTCAGAAGTGACCATATCATTGTTACATTGCAATAAATTATCTCTAAAGAATAGTCAAACCATCCGGTTTTCAGCTTCGATTACTCTTTACCAGATTTCTCCAAAAACAATTGGCGCTAGAAGGAGGACCAGTTACCCAACTTCAAGGTAACCTTAAACACTAAGCCCATGAATCCGTCAGACCCTAGATCACTCTAACTCAACCACCATCTGATACGCAGACCCTCCTAGGTTTTTCACCACAATGATTACAAGAAGCAAATGCACATCTACAATAGCTCATGAGAATTATAGGGGGTGGGTGGGGGAGGTTTCCAAGTCCCCCCTCTTGTCTTTCGCACCCCGAGGAGTCGGTGATTTTAGCTCCATATGCTGTACAAGCCGAAGATCTCCCCCAAGAAGACAGTTTTGACAAAGGAAAATCAATAGTGGAAGAGCATAGTAAGCCACGGAGCTGGCTCAGTCACTCGGACGAGGAAAGCTCTTGCTCGACACGGTTGAGGAGAAAAAATCACAGAACAACAAACGAGTAAGATGATGAGGAAAGTATCTCCCACAAACGGCACCATGGCCGACGGGGTCGAAAGTCCCGAAGGACCAAAACCCCGCTTAGAACTAACGAGTCTCCTCCCAAAGCAAACAGTGTCCCAAAAAACAGGAAAAGTCCGCCCGCTCGCCGACACCTCCATTTCGGTTATTCGACCAGGAAGGACCAGGAGTATATAGAGGAAATATGAAAAATCAGAGACGACATGCAAAGGATGGAAAGAGATCAACACGAGGTTCAGTATGACTACTTGGTACATACTATGGATCATTCACAAATGAGGTATCGGAAAAAACCTTTCTCAAGGAACTCTAGAATGCCAAACATCGAGCAATACACGAAGGAGTGAGACCCAATAGAGCATGTTAGCCAATTCGTCACCCTAATGGCAACCCAAACTCGTGATGACGGCCTATTGTGCTAAGCATTCCTAGTTACTTTCAAAGATTTGGCGAGAAGTTGGTTCAGACAGTTACCCCGGAATAGCATCAACAGTTTCAATCAACTTAGTCAGGCTTTCACACAACAATTTATGGGAAGCCTCCAACGCAAGAAATCCCTAGCTCATCTATCAAGCTTGAAACAAGGAAAGAATGAAACCATCCGAGCATACCTGGCCCGTTTTAACAAAGAAGCAGTTAGGATAAAAGATTTTAACGACATAGCGGCCGTCAATGCCTTCACCAATGGCCTTCAGAGCGGTCCTTTTTCATTCCGATTGAGACAACAGAGGCCAGCCACTTATCCAGAATTAGTCGAAGTAGCAGTCGAGTACACTAAGGCCGAGGAAGAAAAGGTAGCCCATGGTAGGACTCTAGTACACGGTTCACGACCAGAAGGGGATAAGGTTTGAGGGTCGAAGCCTCCAAAACGGGGGAGAAGGAGATACATCCTAACAGAAACAAAGGCAGTCGGAGGAACAATGCCCGGGATGGAAGGGATTACCTGAAAAGTAGGTATTCAGCCTATACCCCACTCATGTGTGATGTAGAAAGTATATTCGTAGTAGCCCAGGAAAAGGGATACTTCGTTGGCCCCAAAAAATGAGCGCTCCCCCACATAAACGACCTACGGAAAAGTATTACCGATTCCATTGTGATCACGGTCATGAGACATCGAGATGTTTCCAACTGAAAGAACACATTGAGAGTCTGATCAAAGAAGGGCATCTAAAGGATTACCTAATCAAAAAGGATGATGACCGATGATCAAAGCCAGACGAAAAGAAGTGTAAATAACTAAATACTCGAGGCGTGTTATCAATATATTAATCTAGAGGGGGGGTGAATAGATTTTAGCTATTATTACCCAATTTTCGCATACAAGTCAATATTAAGAAAATGACCCTACTAGTCAAAAATACAAGCAAGTGTAATATAGTGCGGAATTAAAAATGACACTTGATGTATACGTGGAAACCCAACCACTGGGAAAAACCACGGGCTGTATAGTGCGCCACACTCGGAACTCGAAATCACTAATTGAAATGAAGTTTACAACCTATGTAGACCTCGTCTAACAATCCGGTCTGTAACCCCTCACTTCTACCCTACGGGCCTTTATTAGCAACCCTATTCCAATTTGCTTGAGGCCTAAGCACTCTTAGCCTCAAGTCTTAATTCTCTAAGAAGAGATTATGCAACCTATGTGAATATGTATGAATATTCAAATAACAAACAAGGCTAGGGAACCTTAGATGCTTATCTAGGATGATGAGATAATCAATTAAAATCAATCCTAGATATCAAGTGCTAAATGACATGTCATAATAGCTTAGATAAACATAGATTATAAAAACCTAGATATCTATCACAATACAACACTCAATCAATTCATCACAATTAATTCTCTAATCTTGTATTTATCATATGATCAAAACATACAAGTAAAATAAAGAGAATAGCTTGATAATAAAAATAATCAAATAAGATGAACTTAATCAAAATCTTACCAAGCAAGTTGTGATGATCCAAATCCAATCATGGATGCATTCTATATAGTAATAGAAGATGCAATATGAAATATGATGCAAAAGGGATTTGATTTGAGTGGTTAAAGGTGAGTTCTTGATTTGATTTCTCTCAAATCTCTCTTTCTCTCTCAAGAATATGGAGCCTCTCTCTCTAGGGTTTGATTTTGTGGCACAGCCCTTAAAATGATGAGAAAGATATGTATTTATAATGCCCAAGTGAAACTATGTCGTTTTGGAAGAAATAGAAAAAATATGGGCATTTTCGCGGTACTCGCGTCAGTGCAGCGACTCAAGATTCGAGAGCTTTGAAATATGACCAAACAACATCGAAACCTTTCGTATGATATATCGTTGGAAAGGTATGGAAGTCTACTTTCTATTAGTTTTTATAGAATGACATTTCGATATCTGTAGAAAAAGTTATGGTCAATTGAGTGACCAAAGGTCAGAAACGGACAACAACAGAGTTGCCCTGTTTTGGTTGTAACTTTGGAGATTTTAAAACATATCCAAACGGTCATGAAATATTATGAATAATATACCGTTGGAAAGGTATGGGTGTCTAGTTTGTACAGAAATTTTCAAAACTCATTTTGAAGCTTTGTATAAAAAGTTATGGTCACAAGACCATGCAAAGGTCAGTTTTGAAAAACATTTAAAACATTGAAATCTAATCTTTTGAAACTAGACACTTTACTCCAAACAATCAAATCAAAACTACCACTTATCCAAGAGAAGAATGAGACCTTCTCAAGTGGTCAACCATCACGCTAAGACATGCACACCATCGTGCAAGCGCGGACGTTTCCGATCACACAAACGGAAACGAATTACACCACACTTAAGACTAATAATGAAGTGCAAGTGTGGGAAGTGAATGCATCCTAATGCCTAAACATGTCATGGCATTTCAATGAACAAGATGCAATCAAAATAAAACATGCAAGAAGAGATGTTTAAGAACATGCATGCACACATATAAAACACACAACATACAAGAATAAGATTTATGCATGAGATGTGAGTGTGTGTGTGCAACTAATCTCTTCAAAGCAAATTAAGCACATAGAAATTTACCTTTGGTGCTTATCAACCTTGAGGACATGAGAGAGTCTTGAGCTTGAATATCAATCACTTAATCTACCCTTACATATAATCCCCAACACGTGGTTTGTCCACGAAATAAGCCAATTAAAATATGGGAATCCTTACAATCTCCCCCTTTGGCTATTTCGTGACAAAACCACCACTCACATTGATTCCTCACAAAAAAAATAAACCTATGGGTCAATGAAGATTTTCTACAATACAAAGAGATATAAAAAAAAATAAATCTTGAAGTCTTCAATCTCTTGTAGAACAATCATTCCCTGAAATAAGGTTTCTAAACTTTCCAAAACAAGAAAAGGTGAGATGAATCAAGTGAGATTAAAAACAAGCATTTGCATTCTACGAAATTTAAGTACAACAAACAACATCATGCAATGTTTGATGAATGCAATGCTCCCCCTCAATGGATTACTCCCCCTCAATGTGTTGTCTCCCCAACATGCACAATTGCCACCACAATTTGCAACTCCCCTTACCACCAATCTACTCCCCCTTTTTGTCATGATATAGGCAAAGGAGTAGTCCCCAACCGGGTCACTTAGCAAAGAGAGATGATAGCATTCAAGTCATTTGCATAATCATTAAATGCACTTTATGCAACTCTATCAAATGGAGAGAAACAAGGAGACTTATTTTGATAAAATGTGTGAATCAAAAAATGCTTTGCATACAAGACATGTAGCATTCAAGTCCAAAATACAATGGTATTTGGCAAAGCAAATGACAAAGGTTTCTAATAGGAATTCAAACCAATTTCACCAATGTCATAAGAGAAGCAAGGATATAGAGTTTTCATTGATTTTAATTTATGAGCAACTATATCCATCTTTATAAGTCAAACATGTCATGAGCAACTTTGCACCCTATTTGATTTTTCCGGGAATGAAACCCGTATGATAGTAGACATGTTTAACAAATAAAGAAAGAGAGACATTTGGATTTTTAAAAAAAATCCTTTGAACGGATGCAAGATCCTTTATTCATTTTGAGTCTCATAAGCTTTTTCACACAAGTTTTGCATTTAAAAATTGCAATCATCAATTCATGCTTTTTCATTTGAGCATGTCATATGAATTTCATGCTTTTCAATATTCATTAGCATGTCATTAAGAATCATCATGTCATGGAGGTAACTATAGGTCATTCAAATCATACTTCCTATGTTAATCTCCTAGTCCAAAAATGCATGTTTGAACATAAATATGACAAGGATTGTAGATAAGCAAGGTTCACACTTATTGAATTTAAAACATATATACATATGTGCAACCAAGCTTACTCAAGCAATCAACAAGGAAGCATAAGATTTTTCAAATGTTTGCATGCAACAAGTATGCAATTAGCTCTCTTTGCTTGAGTTCCCCATATGGGGTCATCATCATCCTTCATCAATGAAGGTCATGAGGTCCTATGGACCTCCCAAGTCCATTTGACTTGGATAAACCTATTTGAGACTTGTTAGTCTCGTAGCAAGCGGGTTCATTTTTCCTTATCCACATAGATATGACTTTTTTCTTCTTAGTGGACAATGGTTCAAGAGTTCTAGAAATAATAGGATCATGAATATGAATGTTTTCCTTCCTATTAGCATGCATTCTAGCTCTTGTCATTCTCTTTTCAATCATGCTTTTGATTCTACATAATTTAATGAAATGAAAGCAATTTGGTCTAATGTGACCATTAATACCACAAAAGTGACATGTAGGGATAAATTTAGAATTCATACCATGTCCTTGTGCATGCATAGAAGCCATCCCATGACTTTGTGGTTGAACGGTTCTTGCTTGCTTCCTTGATTCATTTTGCATGATTGACCTCTTCCCTTGATGAATATGAGCTTGAGGGAAGTTTGGTTGAGGAACTTTTTGAGCTTGAGGTTGTCTCTTTGGAGCTACCTTGACTTGTGCACTTTTTGAGCATTGTCCTAGATCAATTTTCTTCCTAGGAGTGTGCACCGGCGAGGCTTCTATCTTGCCCAAACTCTTGACAAAGACGGTCTTGGTTGGAGTAGTGATCTCCTTGGTTTCTTCATACCTAATACCTCTCTTGTCACAAGGATTCTTTCCACCACCAAGAATGTGGTCAAGTTTCTTGGTGCTTGTAGTCATCCTAGTCAATGACTTTATAGCTTCATCAAGCTCTCTTTTCAACCCTTCTTCATTCCTCTTAGACATAGTTAGCTCATCCCTTAGCTTGTCTTCAATCTTTTTGGATGCTTCCACTTGATTACTTAAGTGGTCATTGTGTGTTGAAAGTTCTAGATTTTCATCCTCTAAAATCTTCAATTTTCTATTGTTCTTCTTCAATGAACTTTCACACTTGACTATAAAGTCATTTACATCCACTTTCTCTACACTTCCATTTGTAGAGTTAGATGAGGAGTCATCTTCACTTGAGTTATCTCCTCCACTCTCTTTCTCACTAATGGAGTCATTTCCCCCATTAAGACCTTCACCATGGTCTCTTGAGTCAATGAGAGCCATATCCCAATGAGTAGCTACATTTATCTTCTCTAGAGCTACTTCTTCATTTTTTTCTTCTATGGGATCACTTGTCAAGTCATTCTTACCAACAACCTTGTCATCTACACAAGTGGCACCAAAAGCCGTGTAGTTGATGGTAAGCTCATCATCACTTGATGACTTGTCTCCCTTTTCGGAGTCATCACTTTCACTCCAAGTGGTGGCCATCACTTTTGCCATCTTGTTCTTCAAGTTCCCACAATCCGGTGAGATGTGACCTATACCACCACACTCATAGCATTGGACCCCTTTCTTCTCACTATGCTCTTTCCTAGGCTCAAAATTCTTGAAGGGAGCTTTTTTCTTCAAGTCTTGGCCCTTGGATCCAACACCCTTATTCTCGAACTTGACAAACTTCTTGAATCTTCTAAGTAGCAAAGCCATGTCTTGGTCCGAGTCACCTTTTTCCTCCTTCACAACCTTGGAAGCATTCAAAGCAATTCCTTTTTGCTTTTTAGGAGGTGAAATACTAGGAGCCTTCCTAGATTCATAGGCGAGGAGTCTGCCAATCACCTCGCTCGGCTTCATATCTTTATATGTACTATTCTCCTCTAAAGCCGTCACTTTTGATTCGAACCTAGCGGGGAGAGACCTCATAATTTTCTGCTTAACTCTCCTATCCGAATAAGAATCACCGAGTTGATGGCTTTGATTCACAATATCCATCAACTTGACTTCAAAGTCATTGAAGCACTCGTCCTCCTCCATTTTAAGCAACGCAAATTGCGTTTGAAGGACTTGTAGCTTGGAATCCTTAACCACATCGGTTCCCTCATGTGCAACCTCTAGGATATCCCATGCCTCCTTGGCTATCCTAGTGTTCTGAATCAGTTTGTACTGATTCTCATCCACTGCACATAGAAGAGCATGCCATGCCTTCCTATTCCATTTTGAAGTCTCAAACTCTTCAGGTGACCACTGGGCCTTTGGCTTGAGTACTTGTTCTCCACCACTCGTGGGAGTCATCATAGGAGGTGCATACCCATCTTCAATTGCCATCCATGCCCTATCATGGATTTGACACACATATGCCTCCATCTTGCCTTTCCATGAGGCATAATTCACACCGGTGAGGAGAGGAGGCCGTGTGCTTGAAGCACCCTCATGGTTGCCACCGAATCCACTCATTGTGTCAAATGAAGTGAATATGAATGCAAAATGTATGAATGAGCAAAAATCACACAAATGCACAACACACCAAAAATGAGCAAAGGATCACCTAAGTATATCTAGGAACCCGCTCTGATACCAATTGTAAATAACTAAATACTCGAGGCGTGTTATCAATATATTAATCTAGAGGGGGGGTGAATAGATTTTAGCTATTATTACCCAATTTTCGCATACAAGTCAATATTAAGAAAATGACCCTACTAGTCAAAAATACAAGCAAGTGTAATATAGTGCGGAATTAAAAATGACACTTGATGTATACGTGGAAACCCAACCACTGGGAAAAACCACGGGCTGTATAGTGCGCCACACTCGGAACTCGAAATCACTAATTGAAATGAAGTTTACAACCTATGTAGACCTCGTCTAACAATCCGGTCTGTAACCCCTCACTTCTACCCTACGGGCCTTTATTAGCAACCCTATTCCAATTTGCTTGAGGCCTAAGCACTCTTAGCCTCAAGTCTTAATTCTCTAAGAAGAGATTATGCAACCTATGTGAATATGTATGAATATTCAAATAACAAACAAGGCTAGGGAACCTTAGATGCTTATCTAGGATGATGAGATAATCAATTAAAATCAATCCTAGATATCAAGTGCTAAATGACATGTCATAATAGCTTAGATAAACATAGATTATAAAAACCTAGATATCTATCACAATACAACACTCAATCAATTCATCACAATTAATTCTCTAATCTTGTATTTATCATATGATCAAAACATACAAGTAAAATAAAGAGAATAGCTTGATAATAAAAATAATCAAATAAGATGAACTTAATCAAAATCTTACCAAGCAAGTTGTGATGATCCAAATCCAATCATGGATGCATTCTATATAGTAATAGAAGATGCAATATGAAATATGATGCAAAAGGGATTTGATTTGAGTGGTTAAAGGTGAGTTCTTGATTTGATTTCTCTCAAATCTCTCTTTCTCTCTCAAGAATATGGAGCCTCTCTCTCTAGGGTTTGATTTTGTGGCACAGCCCTTAAAATGATGAGAAAGATATGTATTTATAATGCCCAAGTGAAACTATGTCGTTTTGGAAGAAATAGAAAAAATATGGGCATTTTCGCGGTACTCGCGTCAGTGCAGCGACTCAAGATTCGAGAGCTTTGAAATATGACCAAACAACATCGAAACCTTTCGTATGATATATCGTTGGAAAGGTATGGAAGTCTACTTTCTATTAGTTTTTATAGAATGACATTTCGATATCTGTAGAAAAAGTTATGGTCAATTGAGTGACCAAAGGTCAGAAACGGACAACAACAGAGTTGCCCTGTTTTGGTTGTAACTTTGGAGATTTTAAAACATATCCAAACGGTCATGAAATATTATGAATAATATACCGTTGGAAAGGTATGGGTGTCTAGTTTGTACAGAAATTTTCAAAACTCATTTTGAAGCTTTGTATAAAAAGTTATGGTCACAAGACCATGCAAAGGTCAGTTTTGAAAAACATTTAAAACATTGAAATCTAATCTTTTGAAACTAGACACTTTACTCCAAACAATCAAATCAAAACTACCACTTATCCAAGAGAAGAATGAGACCTTCTCAAGTGGTCAACCATCACGCTAAGACATGCACACCATCGTGCAAGCGCGGACGTTTCCGATCACACAAACGGAAACGAATTACACCACACTTAAGACTAATAATGAAGTGCAAGTGTGGGAAGTGAATGCATCCTAATGCCTAAACATGTCATGGCATTTCAATGAACAAGATGCAATCAAAATAAAACATGCAAGAAGAGATGTTTAAGAACATGCATGCACACATATAAAACACACAACATACAAGAATAAGATTTATGCATGAGATGTGAGTGTGTGTGTGCAACTAATCTCTTCAAAGCAAATTAAGCACATAGAAATTTACCTTTGGTGCTTATCAACCTTGAGGACATGAGAGAGTCTTGAGCTTGAATATCAATCACTTAATCTACCCTTACATATAATCCCCAACACGTGGTTTGTCCACGAAATAAGCCAATTAAAATATGGGAATCCTTACAATCTCCCCCTTTGGCTATTTCGTGACAAAACCACCACTCACATTGATTCCTCACAAAAAAAATAAACCTATGGGTCAATGAAGATTTTCTACAATACAAAGAGATATAAAAAAAAATAAATCTTGAAGTCTTCAATCTCTTGTAGAACAATCATTCCCTGAAATAAGGTTTCTAAACTTTCCAAAACAAGAAAAGGTGAGATGAATCAAGTGAGATTAAAAACAAGCATTTGCATTCTACGAAATTTAAGTACAACAAACAACATCATGCAATGTTTGATGAATGCAATGCTCCCCCTCAATGGATTACTCCCCCTCAATGTGTTGTCTCCCCAACATGCACAATTGCCACCACAATTTGCAACTCCCCTTACCACCAATCTACTCCCCCTTTTTGTCATGATATAGGCAAAGGAGTAGTCCCCAACCGGGTCACTTAGCAAAGAGAGATGATAGCATTCAAGTCATTTGCATAATCATTAAATGCACTTTATGCAACTCTATCAAATGGAGAGAAACAAGGAGACTTATTTTGATAAAATGTGTGAATCAAAAAATGCTTTGCATACAAGACATGTAGCATTCAAGTCCAAAATACAATGGTATTTGGCAAAGCAAATGACAAAGGTTTCTAATAGGAATTCAAACCAATTTCACCAATGTCATAAGAGAAGCAAGGATATAGAGTTTTCATTGATTTTAATTTATGAGCAACTATATCCATCTTTATAAGTCAAACATGTCATGAGCAACTTTGCACCCTATTTGATTTTTCCGGGAATGAAACCCGTATGATAGTAGACATGTTTAACAAATAAAGAAAGAGAGACATTTGGATTTTTAAAAAAAATCCTTTGAACGGATGCAAGATCCTTTATTCATTTTGAGTCTCATAAGCTTTTTCACACAAGTTTTGCATTTAAAAATTGCAATCATCAATTCATGCTTTTTCATTTGAGCATGTCATATGAATTTCATGCTTTTCAATATTCATTAGCATGTCATTAAGAATCATCATGTCATGGAGGTAACTATAGGTCATTCAAATCATACTTCCTATGTTAATCTCCTAGTCCAAAAATGCATGTTTGAACATAAATATGACAAGGATTGTAGATAAGCAAGGTTCACACTTATTGAATTTAAAACATATATACATATGTGCAACCAAGCTTACTCAAGCAATCAACAAGGAAGCATAAGATTTTTCAAATGTTTGCATGCAACAAGTATGCAATTAGCTCTCTTTGCTTGAGTTCCCCATATGGGGTCATCATCATCCTTCATCAATGAAGGTCATGAGGTCCTATGGACCTCCCAAGTCCATTTGACTTGGATAAACCTATTTGAGACTTGTTAGTCTCGTAGCAAGCGGGTTCATTTTTCCTTATCCACATAGATATGACTTTTTTCTTCTTAGTGGACAATGGTTCAAGAGTTCTAGAAATAATAGGATCATGAATATGAATGTTTTCCTTCCTATTAGCATGCATTCTAGCTCTTGTCATTCTCTTTTCAATCATGCTTTTGATTCTACATAATTTAATGAAATGAAAGCAATTTGGTCTAATGTGACCATTAATACCACAAAAGTGACATGTAGGGATAAATTTAGAATTCATACCATGTCCTTGTGCATGCATAGAAGCCATCCCATGACTTTGTGGTTGAACGGTTCTTGCTTGCTTCCTTGATTCATTTTGCATGATTGACCTCTTCCCTTGATGAATATGAGCTTGAGGGAAGTTTGGTTGAGGAACTTTTTGAGCTTGAGGTTGTCTCTTTGGAGCTACCTTGACTTGTGCACTTTTTGAGCATTGTCCTAGATCAATTTTCTTCCTAGGAGTGTGCACCGGCGAGGCTTCTATCTTGCCCAAACTCTTGACAAAGACGGTCTTGGTTGGAGTAGTGATCTCCTTGGTTTCTTCATACCTAATACCTCTCTTGTCACAAGGATTCTTTCCACCACCAAGAATGTGGTCAAGTTTCTTGGTGCTTGTAGTCATCCTAGTCAATGACTTTATAGCTTCATCAAGCTCTCTTTTCAACCCTTCTTCATTCCTCTTAGACATAGTTAGCTCATCCCTTAGCTTGTCTTCAATCTTTTTGGATGCTTCCACTTGATTACTTAAGTGGTCATTGTGTGTTGAAAGTTCTAGATTTTCATCCTCTAAAATCTTCAATTTTCTATTGTTCTTCTTCAATGAACTTTCACACTTGACTATAAAGTCATTTACATCCACTTTCTCTACACTTCCATTTGTAGAGTTAGATGAGGAGTCATCTTCACTTGAGTTATCTCCTCCACTCTCTTTCTCACTAATGGAGTCATTTCCCCCATTAAGACCTTCACCATGGTCTCTTGAGTCAATGAGAGCCATATCCCAATGAGTAGCTACATTTATCTTCTCTAGAGCTACTTCTTCATTTTTTTCTTCTATGGGATCACTTGTCAAGTCATTCTTACCAACAACCTTGTCATCTACACAAGTGGCACCAAAAGCCGTGTAGTTGATGGTAAGCTCATCATCACTTGATGACTTGTCTCCCTTTTCGGAGTCATCACTTTCACTCCAAGTGGTGGCCATCACTTTTGCCATCTTGTTCTTCAAGTTCCCACAATCCGGTGAGATGTGACCTATACCACCACACTCATAGCATTGGACCCCTTTCTTCTCACTATGCTCTTTCCTAGGCTCAAAATTCTTGAAGGGAGCTTTTTTCTTCAAGTCTTGGCCCTTGGATCCAACACCCTTATTCTCGAACTTGACAAACTTCTTGAATCTTCTAAGTAGCAAAGCCATGTCTTGGTCCGAGTCACCTTTTTCCTCCTTCACAACCTTGGAAGCATTCAAAGCAATTCCTTTTTGCTTTTTAGGAGGTGAAATACTAGGAGCCTTCCTAGATTCATAGGCGAGGAGTCTGCCAATCACCTCGCTCGGCTTCATATCTTTATATGTACTATTCTCCTCTAAAGCCGTCACTTTTGATTCGAACCTAGCGGGGAGAGACCTCATAATTTTCTGCTTAACTCTCCTATCCGAATAAGAATCACCGAGTTGATGGCTTTGATTCACAATATCCATCAACTTGACTTCAAAGTCATTGAAGCACTCGTCCTCCTCCATTTTAAGCAACGCAAATTGCGTTTGAAGGACTTGTAGCTTGGAATCCTTAACCACATCGGTTCCCTCATGTGCAACCTCTAGGATATCCCATGCCTCCTTGGCTATCCTAGTGTTCTGAATCAGTTTGTACTGATTCTCATCCACTGCACATAGAAGAGCATGCCATGCCTTCCTATTCCATTTTGAAGTCTCAAACTCTTCAGGTGACCACTGGGCCTTTGGCTTGAGTACTTGTTCTCCACCACTCGTGGGAGTCATCATAGGAGGTGCATACCCATCTTCAATTGCCATCCATGCCCTATCATGGATTTGACACACATATGCCTCCATCTTGCCTTTCCATGAGGCATAATTCACACCGGTGAGGAGAGGAGGCCGTGTGCTTGAAGCACCCTCATGGTTGCCACCGAATCCACTCATTGTGTCAAATGAAGTGAATATGAATGCAAAATGTATGAATGAGCAAAAATCACACAAATGCACAACACACCAAAAATGAGCAAAGGATCACCTAAGTATATCTAGGAACCCGCTCTGATACCAATTGTAAATAACTAAATACTCGAGGCGTGTTATCAATATATTAATCTAGAGGGGGGGTGAATAGATTTTAGCTATTATTACCCAATTTTCGCATACAAGTCAATATTAAGAAAATGACCCTACTAGTCAAAAATACAAGCAAGTGTAATATAGTGCGGAATTAAAAATGACACTTGATGTATACGTGGAAACCCAACCACTGGGAAAAACCACGGGCTGTATAGTGCGCCACACTCGGAACTCGAAATCACTAATTGAAATGAAGTTTACAACCTATGTAGACCTCGTCTAACAATCCGGTCTGTAACCCCTCACTTCTACCCTACGGGCCTTTATTAGCAACCCTATTCCAATTTGCTTGAGGCCTAAGCACTCTTAGCCTCAAGTCTTAATTCTCTAAGAAGAGATTATGCAACCTATGTGAATATGTATGAATATTCAAATAACAAACAAGGCTAGGGAACCTTAGATGCTTATCTAGGATGATGAGATAATCAATTAAAATCAATCCTAGATATCAAGTGCTAAATGACATGTCATAATAGCTTAGATAAACATAGATTATAAAAACCTAGATATCTATCACAATACAACACTCAATCAATTCATCACAATTAATTCTCTAATCTTGTATTTATCATATGATCAAAACATACAAGTAAAATAAAGAGAATAGCTTGATAATAAAAATAATCAAATAAGATGAACTTAATCAAAATCTTACCAAGCAAGTTGTGATGATCCAAATCCAATCATGGATGCATTCTATATAGTAATAGAAGATGCAATATGAAATATGATGCAAAAGGGATTTGATTTGAGTGGTTAAAGGTGAGTTCTTGATTTGATTTCTCTCAAATCTCTCTTTCTCTCTCAAGAATATGGAGCCTCTCTCTCTAGGGTTTGATTTTGTGGCACAGCCCTTAAAATGATGAGAAAGATATGTATTTATAATGCCCAAGTGAAACTATGTCGTTTTGGAAGAAATAGAAAAAATATGGGCATTTTCGCGGTACTCGCGTCAGTGCAGCGACTCAAGATTCGAGAGCTTTGAAATATGACCAAACAACATCGAAACCTTTCGTATGATATATCGTTGGAAAGGTATGGAAGTCTACTTTCTATTAGTTTTTATAGAATGACATTTCGATATCTGTAGAAAAAGTTATGGTCAATTGAGTGACCAAAGGTCAGAAACGGACAACAACAGAGTTGCCCTGTTTTGGTTGTAACTTTGGAGATTTTAAAACATATCCAAACGGTCATGAAATATTATGAATAATATACCGTTGGAAAGGTATGGGTGTCTAGTTTGTACAGAAATTTTCAAAACTCATTTTGAAGCTTTGTATAAAAAGTTATGGTCACAAGACCATGCAAAGGTCAGTTTTGAAAAACATTTAAAACATTGAAATCTAATCTTTTGAAACTAGACACTTTACTCCAAACAATCAAATCAAAACTACCACTTATCCAAGAGAAGAATGAGACCTTCTCAAGTGGTCAACCATCACGCTAAGACATGCACACCATCGTGCAAGCGCGGACGTTTCCGATCACACAAACGGAAACGAATTACACCACACTTAAGACTAATAATGAAGTGCAAGTGTGGGAAGTGAATGCATCCTAATGCCTAAACATGTCATGGCATTTCAATGAACAAGATGCAATCAAAATAAAACATGCAAGAAGAGATGTTTAAGAACATGCATGCACACATATAAAACACACAACATACAAGAATAAGATTTATGCATGAGATGTGAGTGTGTGTGTGCAACTAATCTCTTCAAAGCAAATTAAGCACATAGAAATTTACCTTTGGTGCTTATCAACCTTGAGGACATGAGAGAGTCTTGAGCTTGAATATCAATCACTTAATCTACCCTTACATATAATCCCCAACACGTGGTTTGTCCACGAAATAAGCCAATTAAAATATGGGAATCCTTACAATCTCCCCCTTTGGCTATTTCGTGACAAAACCACCACTCACATTGATTCCTCACAAAAAAAATAAACCTATGGGTCAATGAAGATTTTCTACAATACAAAGAGATATAAAAAAAAATAAATCTTGAAGTCTTCAATCTCTTGTAGAACAATCATTCCCTGAAATAAGGTTTCTAAACTTTCCAAAACAAGAAAAGGTGAGATGAATCAAGTGAGATTAAAAACAAGCATTTGCATTCTACGAAATTTAAGTACAACAAACAACATCATGCAATGTTTGATGAATGCAATGCTCCCCCTCAATGGATTACTCCCCCTCAATGTGTTGTCTCCCCAACATGCACAATTGCCACCACAATTTGCAACTCCCCTTACCACCAATCTACTCCCCCTTTTTGTCATGATATAGGCAAAGGAGTAGTCCCCAACCGGGTCACTTAGCAAAGAGAGATGATAGCATTCAAGTCATTTGCATAATCATTAAATGCACTTTATGCAACTCTATCAAATGGAGAGAAACAAGGAGACTTATTTTGATAAAATGTGTGAATCAAAAAATGCTTTGCATACAAGACATGTAGCATTCAAGTCCAAAATACAATGGTATTTGGCAAAGCAAATGACAAAGGTTTCTAATAGGAATTCAAACCAATTTCACCAATGTCATAAGAGAAGCAAGGATATAGAGTTTTCATTGATTTTAATTTATGAGCAACTATATCCATCTTTATAAGTCAAACATGTCATGAGCAACTTTGCACCCTATTTGATTTTTCCGGGAATGAAACCCGTATGATAGTAGACATGTTTAACAAATAAAGAAAGAGAGACATTTGGATTTTTAAAAAAAATCCTTTGAACGGATGCAAGATCCTTTATTCATTTTGAGTCTCATAAGCTTTTTCACACAAGTTTTGCATTTAAAAATTGCAATCATCAATTCATGCTTTTTCATTTGAGCATGTCATATGAATTTCATGCTTTTCAATATTCATTAGCATGTCATTAAGAATCATCATGTCATGGAGGTAACTATAGGTCATTCAAATCATACTTCCTATGTTAATCTCCTAGTCCAAAAATGCATGTTTGAACATAAATATGACAAGGATTGTAGATAAGCAAGGTTCACACTTATTGAATTTAAAACATATATACATATGTGCAACCAAGCTTACTCAAGCAATCAACAAGGAAGCATAAGATTTTTCAAATGTTTGCATGCAACAAGTATGCAATTAGCTCTCTTTGCTTGAGTTCCCCATATGGGGTCATCATCATCCTTCATCAATGAAGGTCATGAGGTCCTATGGACCTCCCAAGTCCATTTGACTTGGATAAACCTATTTGAGACTTGTTAGTCTCGTAGCAAGCGGGTTCATTTTTCCTTATCCACATAGATATGACTTTTTTCTTCTTAGTGGACAATGGTTCAAGAGTTCTAGAAATAATAGGATCATGAATATGAATGTTTTCCTTCCTATTAGCATGCATTCTAGCTCTTGTCATTCTCTTTTCAATCATGCTTTTGATTCTACATAATTTAATGAAATGAAAGCAATTTGGTCTAATGTGACCATTAATACCACAAAAGTGACATGTAGGGATAAATTTAGAATTCATACCATGTCCTTGTGCATGCATAGAAGCCATCCCATGACTTTGTGGTTGAACGGTTCTTGCTTGCTTCCTTGATTCATTTTGCATGATTGACCTCTTCCCTTGATGAATATGAGCTTGAGGGAAGTTTGGTTGAGGAACTTTTTGAGCTTGAGGTTGTCTCTTTGGAGCTACCTTGACTTGTGCACTTTTTGAGCATTGTCCTAGATCAATTTTCTTCCTAGGAGTGTGCACCGGCGAGGCTTCTATCTTGCCCAAACTCTTGACAAAGACGGTCTTGGTTGGAGTAGTGATCTCCTTGGTTTCTTCATACCTAATACCTCTCTTGTCACAAGGATTCTTTCCACCACCAAGAATGTGGTCAAGTTTCTTGGTGCTTGTAGTCATCCTAGTCAATGACTTTATAGCTTCATCAAGCTCTCTTTTCAACCCTTCTTCATTCCTCTTAGACATAGTTAGCTCATCCCTTAGCTTGTCTTCAATCTTTTTGGATGCTTCCACTTGATTACTTAAGTGGTCATTGTGTGTTGAAAGTTCTAGATTTTCATCCTCTAAAATCTTCAATTTTCTATTGTTCTTCTTCAATGAACTTTCACACTTGACTATAAAGTCATTTACATCCACTTTCTCTACACTTCCATTTGTAGAGTTAGATGAGGAGTCATCTTCACTTGAGTTATCTCCTCCACTCTCTTTCTCACTAATGGAGTCATTTCCCCCATTAAGACCTTCACCATGGTCTCTTGAGTCAATGAGAGCCATATCCCAATGAGTAGCTACATTTATCTTCTCTAGAGCTACTTCTTCATTTTTTTCTTCTATGGGATCACTTGTCAAGTCATTCTTACCAACAACCTTGTCATCTACACAAGTGGCACCAAAAGCCGTGTAGTTGATGGTAAGCTCATCATCACTTGATGACTTGTCTCCCTTTTCGGAGTCATCACTTTCACTCCAAGTGGTGGCCATCACTTTTGCCATCTTGTTCTTCAAGTTCCCACAATCCGGTGAGATGTGACCTATACCACCACACTCATAGCATTGGACCCCTTTCTTCTCACTATGCTCTTTCCTAGGCTCAAAATTCTTGAAGGGAGCTTTTTTCTTCAAGTCTTGGCCCTTGGATCCAACACCCTTATTCTCGAACTTGACAAACTTCTTGAATCTTCTAAGTAGCAAAGCCATGTCTTGGTCCGAGTCACCTTTTTCCTCCTTCACAACCTTGGAAGCATTCAAAGCAATTCCTTTTTGCTTTTTAGGAGGTGAAATACTAGGAGCCTTCCTAGATTCATAGGCGAGGAGTCTGCCAATCACCTCGCT